>CAMOHE010049635.1:32969-67140 GCA_946598075.1 Artocarpus hirsutus | reverse complement strand
CCTCAAACCTCTCTTAAGAGGTTCTTATTTCCTTCTCGAGTGCCAATTAAGAAGGAAATAAGAACCTCTTAAGGGAGGTTTGAGGTTCGAACCTGAGGGACGCGAAAGAAATCCCTAAGGTGCCAGAAGGCCCCAGAGGGGACAGTACGGATGAGTAGGCGGCACGGGGATGGTCTACAAATAAGAGCCACAAGTCTGGGGGCCCTGTAAGGTGGGTCCATGGAGGCTTGAGGGAGCACGCCCGGGCCGGACGCCACACCTCCCCCCTAAGCCCACCCCCTGTCTTAGCCCGTTAATGCCTCAACCCACCCCTTCTACCACCTACCATGGCAAGCCCCACTGCCCCGTCTCTCTTTACCCTAATATATAATAATGACCCCTCCCTTCAAGGTCTTGTTGTCCATGCCCATAGCCCATCCTCCAGCAAACAATAGCCAAATAAGAGATGGAAAAGATGGTTGGGCATAGATGGGTGATGAGATGGGTGAGTATGGTGGCGATTATGGGAACTCGGAGGTGGTTAGGAGTTTAGCGTGACCTAGGCTAGGTAATGAGATTGAAGCGCCATTGCGGGCACACAGAGATGGTTGTTTCGTGAGGCGATGGTGCGATGGAAGGTTGGGTCGTGAGCTTGGTTGTGGTGTGGACGTTGTACGCAAAGGTGGAAGCACGAGGTTGATGATCAACGGACTGAGACTTGACCAAACGAAGTCATGATAGATGGCTGCACAAGGCCTACCAAAGCAAAATTGTAGTTAGCTTACTAGGCTTGGCTCTTGTCCTAAAAAATGATCAGGATTCAAATTGAAGAAAGCCATCAATTAAAATTTGTTTAAGATTTTTTTTTTAATTTTTAAACCCTTTTTTAGAGATAAAAAATTCTTTTTTCTATTTTTTTCTAATTTTTAGACATTTTTTTAGCTTTTTAAGGGTATTTTAGTCATTTTGGGGTTAAAATCAAATGTTGACTAAGAAAGAGTATGAATTTGTATAATAAATTTAATTTGAAGTAATACATTTGATAAGATAAAAAATAGAACATATACTTTTTGAATAAACTTAAAACCTAAGGTATATAAAAGGTAAATAACCCAATTTTATATGATAATTTACAAATAGAGAGATCCAAAACCATATATTTCACAGTATGTTATTTTTTAAAACTAATATTTTTTTATAAATATTACAAATGTTTTAGTATGACATAATTTAAATAAATAATATGAATAATAACATTATACAATTTTTTCAAATATAGTATGAACACAAACTATATTTAAAAGTATGAGATAATGTGTAATTTTCTTCAAACTTTAACGGTAAATATTGTAGTCAAAAGAAGATAAGTACATATTATTATAGGTTACTGATGAAAACAATCTTCTCTCCTTTTATATGCTATCCGGTCCACTAAACACATCCTATAAAGATCGCTACCATCCTGGTGAGGACGACTTACTTGGTACCTTCGCTTCTACCCGTTAAAGATTCTCGTCATTCCTCGCGGACGAGGGCAACCGTTTGGCATGGGCTATGTTGGTGTTGGCCTTCTGAACTTTGGGCTGATACTTGTTGAAGGCCCAAGATCTTGGTTCTCCTCTGTGCCATTCCCTAGGATAGGGTGTGGTAAAATATATTAGAGTTTACTCTATAACTTTTTTTTTAATATAATAATATAAGAAAGTTTTGTATTATAACAACTAAAAATTTGAATAAAAATTAACAATACCAAACACTCTATAGTCTAAAAGAGAGTTTGACAACGTTATTTTTTAACTGTTATAATATAAAATAAAAATAGATTATAAAGTGAAGCGCTTGTATATTATAATAAAATTATTTTAATTTTTACTTTTAACTACGTTGTTAAACATACTCTAAATAAAGCTTTTTTTTTTTTATGCAGGCGTGAAAACACCATTGAGTCTCCATATGCGTATAAGGTTTTTTTTTTTTTTTTTTTTTTGGGTAGTATTTTATTTTGCAGCTGCAAAGACCCCACACAAAAAATCACCTTGTCGATCAGCCGTCCGACACATCACGTGGGATTCTCCTTCGAATGTCTAATATACAAGTTAGAATGGCCGAACATAATAGGGAATCTGATCTAATAGCCTGTTTTATATAGGTTAATTTTAACTAATTTTTTAATTTAAAATAGTATAAAATTTTTATATGTTATAATAAAAATAAAAAAATTATTGTAATATAAAGTTTTTAGCATATGTATTATCTAATCAAGAGTCGTAATTACTATACCAAAAATCCACCAAGTCTAACCAAGGGAACTATCGCATAAGAGCCAACGAGCCCAGGTACAAGATTCTGGACTTCCACGTGTACCAAACAAAGAAAGAGAAATGCGACCTGCAGCGGTGGCCTATCGCAAAATCCATCTGACAAACCTACGTCGTCATCATCAGATTAAACGATCACGCTTTTGCAAACGACAACACAAAAACGTCATAAAATAAAATATCAATTTAAAGTATCCATTCCAGTTGCAACTTCAATTATTGGAATTGAGTTCTAAGATAAAACTCAACAACACTTATTGAGCTTTGACAGAGAGTTTTGTCAAAAATTAGAGAGAGAGATGGAGGGAGGGGTGAGAAAAGATCAATGGGGGTACGAAGTGTGGACATCTTCAGACGCTTGCGTCTCTGCCATTAACGCATATTATCACCAGGTTTTTTTTTATTTTTATTATTTTTTTTTCATTTTATCCTTTTTGTTTTTCATTCACCAGCTTTTTTATGTTTTTTTAATTGAATCTGAATTGGGTATTGGGATTTTGTGGGAGAAATATGAAAAGGTGCTGATTTATGGGAGAGAGAGATCTGTGATATTGAAAGCAACAGAAAACGACAAAGATTGTGTCTTGGCTAACATTTTGGCTGCCCATTTCCTTGCCTCCTCTGACCCTTCACGAGCTCCTTCCTATCTCCACGCAGCTAAATCTAGACTCGTAATGTTCATTCCATTTCAGAATCTTATTGAGTTAATTTCTTTTTCTTTTTTTTTTTTACGTTTTTTTTTTGGGTGTTATTACTTTTTTACCTTAATTGGGTTGATGGGTAATTTCGTTTGTGCACAGGGACATGCCACCTCGTACGAGAAAGCGGTTTTCGATGCTGTCAATAGTTTGATGTGTGAGAATAGAGACGATGATGTTGCTTATAAGTTGCATATGAAGGTGACCAAGCAAATCATTGAGCTTTTATCTTCTACTTTATTTCCATTTTTTTTCCCCTTAAAATGTCTAAATTCATGTGTATATTATTGAGAGTTTATATCTTGGTTTTATGTTCTTCTTAATCTCTATTTTATTGATCAGTCATGCTATTGTGTAAGAATGCACTTTTTTTTGCCAAGTCTGTCAATCCTTAGTTTTCTATGACTGCCAATGACTTCTCTGTTGAACTAACCAATTCCATCTTAGTAGTATAGAGTTATCTTCTTACCTAACACCACAAGTGATGGTAGGTTGTAGAAGAATTATGTATAGTAAGCAGGTTATGGTAGTTGGGTTTTTTTTTTTTGAAGTCTAGAATTTCATTTTGCGTTGTTCACAGATATAATAAGGAGAGCGTAATGGTGGGGACACATTTGTTATACTGAATTTGGCACAATTAATTGGAAATGTATATCCCTTGAAAAAAAGAAGGAAAATGTGTACCCTTATTACTATTATCTACAATCACTATCTGGGTCGCTATAGGTTCACTAGTTAGCTGTTCATCTCATGTCTATTTCATTTTGCAGCTCTTGAGAGATTTTCCGAGAGATTTGACTTCTGTTAAAAGAGCCCAAGTGCTCTGCTTCTACATGGGTCGACCTGATTTGTTCCTGACTCTTGTTCAGCAGGTTCGTTTCTACCCAGGGTAAATGAGCTTTCTTAATTAAGCCAGGACTCGTGATTTTGTTTTAAATCTTTTTGCATCAGCAGCTTCTTGCGTGACATTGAGCATGTTGTACATCACCTTGATTGGTCTTTCAATGGTTTTCATGCTTGACAGGTTCTGCCCCAAAATAAAGAAGAGAGTTACATATATGGTATGCTTGCTTTTCCGTTGCTGGAGCTAGGCCGAATGAAAGATGCTGAGCAAGCTGCAAAACAGGCATTAGAGATCAACAAGCAAGACTTCTGGGCACAACATAATGTGAGCTATAGTTGCTTTGTTATTGTTAATCTCATGAGAATCTACATACCAATTACAAATATATATGCTTTGCTATTGTATTCTGCTTAACTACAGTTAGATATTGCATCAAGAAGCTCATACTGTAAAGCTTTACTCGTTTCCGGTATTTGAATTCTTGCACAGATGTGCCATGTTCTTCAGAATGAGTGCCAGTTTAAGGAAGCAGTAGATTTCATGGAAGCTTGCTCGCCTTCTTGGGATTGTTTGTCATCATTTTTGTATGCATGCTAACTCATTTGAAGTGGACTTCTTTGTGAGTTTTAGTATTTTTAGGCTTTTAGAATATACAGGAGGCTGAAACTTTTACAATTTCAGGATCACACACAACTGGTGGCACGTAGCACTTTGTTTCTTAGAAGGCCATTGGCCGATTCAAAGAATCCTAGAGGTCTATGATCAGCATATTTGGAAGGAGTTAGAAAAACCTGATGCTGCTCATCCAGAGGTATATTATATTAAATTTCTTTCGCATATGTGTTTTCAGCATAACCTACCTTTTCTTTTTTCCTCAATTTCTTGTGCAATTAGGTTTACTTGAATTCTCTGGGCTTGCTTTTGCGGGTGTACGTTCGTGGTGAAATTGATGTCTTTAAGGACCGTCTGAAGATCGTAACTGATTGCATTACAGATCAAGTGAGTTGCAGATATGATCCTCAATGTTCTCATTAGCTGACAGCAGTTTATGTGATGTTGTAGATACTTTTCTTGCAATTCTGTATTGTTTTCCCACACTATCTATAAATGAACCACAATGTTAGGGCAACTGGTTTATAGAGTGGCACTTTGACGTTTTGGTATTATGGGCATTGGCTAATGCTGGTGAGGTTTCTAAAGCAGAAGATTTGCTCAAGGGCTTAAAATCCAGGTTAGAGGGATCCTCCTCCTTCACTTTCTCTTTACTTGATTACGCATTTAGTGAAATCAAATTCTCTCTCTCTCGTGAAGAGTTGTGAAGATGAACAACAAGAAGCAAAAATTGATGCAGAAAGGGCTTTCGGTTAGTTCGATCAAAACTAACTTCTTTTCCCCTCATGTTGACCTCTTTTTTCCTTTTAGATTTTTGGGACTTGCATTTTTTTATCTGAAGAGGCTTAGAGCTCTGTTTGCTTCTTTTAGGCCCGTCATGCAATGGCTTCTGTATTAATCATTTAGTTTGATCAAACCTTTCTTTTCTTCTTTTGTTGACCTCTTTTTTCTGTTTCGATTCTTTGGACTTGCATGTTATAGCCGAAGAGGCTTAGAGCTTTGTTTTTAACAAATGTCTCCATTAAGTTACACTGCTTTTAGGCCCTTCATGAAGGGGCTTCTGTATTAATTCTTTTAGGAGCAATTAAATTTTTTTTTAAAGCCTTATACGTAGACTTCTGCACCAGAATAGCTATCACGGCAGAGAGAAGATGAGGAAGCTTGATCAATTTGAAATGAAGTTGATGTTGGAGAATTGGTCATATTTTAGGGTGTTTGTATTCTTAAACTATGTTGCTAGTCCTAAGCGTGTACTAATTTTCTCACAAGTTTTTTCTTTGTATCAGCTAGCAGAAGCCATGTACGAGTATGGGCGGGCCAACAACGAACGAGCATTGGAATTGCTTGGGCCGGATTTCGACGCCAGAAACTATAAGGTATTAGCATTTGGTTCTGCCTCATTCAAGTTATTCTGCCCTAATTTTCACATTTCTGACTATCAAAACGTTTTATTTTACCTTTTCTTTATGCAAGATAATTGGGGCTTCTGATGAGCAACTTGATGTGTTCAATGAAGTCTGGTACTCCTTGTTGTTGAGCGCCGGACAAGCTACAAAAGGTATGGCCCACGCTTTGCCGAATGCTGAAAACGTTGTCGTAATAATACTAACAATGTATGCGCTTCTTTTCCAACTTATGTTTTATTTTGTAGCAATTGAAGAACTTGAAAAGGGTATCAAAAAGAGGGGAGGAGTCCCTTTTTTGTGGCGTCTATTGGTAATGTCTCAATTTATTATGAGCATTTAGTTGTACGAGGATTCTTTGATAGACATGAAAAAAAATATCTTAGTAATTACTAGTAGAACACCGTTTTTAACCATCAAATCTTCATTAACTCTCGTTAAATTATGATGTTTATTTATTTATTTATTTTTTCAGGAGAGAGCATATAACATGACTGGCAGTAAAGAAGCTGCAAATGTAGGTGAGAAGGCCAAGGCTTTGGAGGCCAAGTATCTGTAAATGGCCAGTAAAGAAAAATGTCCCACTTCTTTTGGGATGATCACTCCTGTGATGTCTCATGTCTAGCACGGTAGCACTTGCTACTGAGCAGGGAGTTTTTATGTGTACCGTATACACAACGCAAATAAAGCCATCACAGTTCGTTGGAATTTTTTATTCCATTTCGTTTTATTTAAATTACCAAACGCACATATCGTTTGAAAATCGATTTATGTTGTTCCAATTTGTCAGAGAGTGATAAAAATGAGAGAAAATGACATGTTATGTCATATTTTTAAAAGTTGTGTTTATTTATGCGATATTTAAAAAAGTTTATACTAATATTATATGTTAAATTATACTACAAATAAACATATGTGGTATTTAAAAATAGTTAATTTTAAAAAATGTTGTTATGAAAATTCCTTGATAAATTATGAAGTTCTTGTGGAGATATTTATGTTATATACCATCCATTCTACAAGTGGATTAATTTATGCTACATATTTAAATACTATTTGAAAAATATGCTACAGTAACATAAGTAATGTTTTGTATACTGATCAAAATATACATAAATTAAACCATAATTTCTTTCTTACTCTCTCTCTCTTTTGCTCTTTAGTTATTGGCAAATATGTTAAGGGTATAATTAGATATTTTAAATATAAGTGATGACATGGTTGTGACATTATTTGTAATTTTTTTTTTCATGCATACATTAATCTAAGCCTAAAATTTAAGAAGAATGAGAAAAGTGTCGGATTTTTTAAACTTTTTAAAGCAAATATCATGTTTTGAAAATATTTGTAATAAATATAAGATTTGCAATGTAAACAACTTATTTACAATATAAATAAGAAATATTTAGATTTTAAACAATGAGATAAATACATTATTGGCATTATAAATTTATTTATTATGTAAATAAGTATTATTTATACTATAAATAAAGAGATATATTAATTATTTATATAATAAATTTAACATTTACTGCAACTATTTTTAAAACTAAACATTTACTATAATTAGTGTTGAAAAAGTAAAGTTTTCCACCATTTGGGTAAAATTTATCGTGTTTTTGAAAAGAGCCCGCTGTTGTGGGGCTTGTTAATTGTATTCACACCTCCAATTCCTTTTTGATAAGGGCATCTTTAAAAATATAAATTTTAAATTCTTTCTTTTCAATAAGATCTTGTATAATTAGACAATCATCCCTATAATCACCTTATGGTTTTCACATCGTACGTTTTGAAAATGCTTCTAAAGTCAAGGCAATTTATTTATTTATTTTTAAATGGACTTGCTCTACTCCCTCACAACAGCTCCTCAATCATCAATATTATTGTTAGACCATTTAAGCCACTGCAATTCATCATCCGAGAATGACAATAGAGTGTACTATGGGCGCTACTCTTGGTTTGAGTGAAGACTCACCAGAGTTCTGGGAATGACAAATTTACTTGAGCATCTCCTGAATTGAGTAAACTTACAGTTCAAACTAAAATCTAGAAAAAAAAAATTGTAAAAGCAATGGAGCTCAACTGTAAAATGGTAGACCTCAGCTAGTAACATCTGTTATTTTTAACGAATATAATTGTATCAAATTTAAATATTAGTGTGCCAATTTAATTTATATAAATCTTGTTGCATTGAAAATTTTATCTTATTTCATTTTTAGTATTTATTTTTATTTTTTAAATTTGTTCTGCACTTATTTAACAAAATTATAAAAAATGTCTCTGAACTTCTATTTATTTATGAAAAAAATCAAATGAGATTTTCTGCTCAAAATCTTTGGTGAAAGATTTGTCCACCTTCTCCCTTGACCTTTCTTACTTACTCAGAGACAGACAGCATTCAATGTTGCCTTATTTTCTTTAAATTTTCCACTCCCTCCTCTCACTCTCTCATGTGTCTCTCTATCTTTTTCTTCATCTTCTTCTTCCCCTGCTTCATTGCTTCACCCACGGCAGAGACCAGACACCAAGTCAGAGAAAACCCAATGGGAAACCAAGCTAAAACCCAACATTTTCTCACCAAAAACACTCAAAAGAAGCTTTATCAACCCGTAGATCAAGGAAACTTGAAGATTTTCAAGATTAAACAATGTTTTTAGCTAAGTTTTGAGGTTAGATTTTCAAACTCAAACGTTAATTTTTAACTGTAATTTGAATATGAAAATTTGTGGAAATTTGTTTATAATGATTGTAGACTGTTTATACATCAATTTTATGCTTAAAAACCTGTTAGAAAACTAAGAATTTAGAGAAAAATTTAAAGTTTAGATTTTGAGCTCTCTGTGAAAAACAACAAGTTGTTTTCTCAGAAACTACAAGTCGTTTTTTTTCCCCAAAACAATATGACTAGAAACCTGCTCTCCTTAGACTTGTAACCTACAACCTCTAGGTACCTTTAGCATGCCTTTCACCATTTCCTTGATCCTTTTCCTTTGTCAATTTTATTGTTATCTTATATTATGAACCAAACCGATTCAACTCAAATACCAAACATTTTATGTTAAATGTTTTATTCCAAAATATTTCGATTTCATAATATTTTAATTTAAAATCATGTTCTACACATTTAGACTGGAATATGGGCTAATTTTGTTGTTATTAAAGTTAAATTATATGTTTAAATATATATGCATGTTGTGAGTATATTATTTGTAAAGCACACTAATAAAATAAATCGAATTAATTATGATGTAGTTAATTTAGTTTGATTTTAATCCTTATATGAATCAAGGTCAAAGACGTATTTAGAGCATATATGGTGGCGATAGCAAGTTAAAAGTTATTTGTAGATAATTTTATCAATGAGATAGGAATTCTATTACCAACTTTTGTGAGGTTTTATTTAGTTAAAATTGGCTATTTGTTTTGCAAGATAAATTATTATATTACTTTGTTAATATTATTATTTGAATATCACTTGGAACATAATACGGTAGACCCATTCTATAATGTAGAATGATGTTCAGTTGATTTGACATGTTTTTATACAATTTTGAGAAGCATGACTAGATAATATGGACTCTATACATACTAGTGAAGACATGAGAGGATAGTGAGATGTGAAGAAAGCGCCAGTTACGTCCTTAGGTATGCATATTCTAAAAGGAAAATAAAAAGGATGCGCCGATGCTCACTTGGTTTGAAAGTCCTAGAACGCACTACACAGGAAATGTCTTGGTGAGGATTCGAGACATTGAGTCCCCTCACCAACAACTCATGGTTCGGTCTTTTGAGCTGTTAAGCACACCCTTCGGGGTGTTGAGTTGAAAAACGTGATTATCAATTTCTTTTGGATGCCTAACAATGTTATTTAATTATGATTAATAATATATGATATAGAACATGGTAACATTTATTTATAAAGCATCCACTAGTTATAAACATAATGGACTTGTTTTAAAATAAATAATATCATATTAGAAAAATAAACTGACCATGCATGTTTAATATGGTAATTAATAAAACCTAAGGTTGGGTAATAGATTTTCTTACTGGGTATGTTAATGCTCATTTCCTACTATTTTATCTCTCATGTGGAGTTTAGTGTATTCTATCTGGCAAGGAGTAGATGACAACGTTGCTTGTGATATATCGGAGTTTTTGTTAGTTTCATATAATTCATTTCATCATGTAAGACTCTTAAACTAAGTGTTGATTGGGTTAAATTATCTATGTATTGGGAACTGTATAATGGTTACACTAAATTGTGGATAGGTATTTAAATATCTTCTATTTTTGTTTTGTTCTAAAGACCCACACGCACTATTTTAAATGTTTTGAAACGATATTTTAAATTTTTTTCATATTTATTATTTATTATTAACACCCACTTAAGGGTGTTACAGAATTTGCTAGTAAAGACTAAGTTCGATAAACCTAGGAAATATACTACCACTTTAAAAATCAGTTTTTGAAACGGTTTTAAATTTTTAATTTAAAATATCATCATCATTGATACTAATCCTAGTTTAACTTTCACAATCAAATAGAAACCATGCCGCTAAGGAGATAACCCTAATTAGTCGTTCTAGAAATGTACAACTTTGAACAGATCCTTCAAGCCATGTAGGATGCTCAAAGACCACTAGAGGTTCAAGCTCCTATAGAGCACCGCTTGAATCTACTTAAGAAATTCATGAAGTAGAACAGCCTTTACAGGGGAGCCCAACCCCCTAGTTGTTGAACGATAGTTGAAGACTGTTAAGAAGAAACTTGAAACTTTGAGAATCCCATAAGAATATGGAGTTAACTTTGTCACGTTTGTATTCTAAGGAAAAGTTGAAGGGTGGTGGGATCTTTAGAAAGATGATTGTGACATGCCAAATCTTAGATAAGATTAATTTGAGACAATATTCGAAATATATATGTTCCCCATATTCACCGACAAGTGATGCTATGAGAATTTGACAATTTGGTATAGGGTGACATGATAGTAGCAGATTATCAAGCTTGATTCACAATTTGTCTCGATACAACCCTTGTGCAATGACAGATCCTTTAGCTAGATGTAGAAAATTTTGGAATAACCTAAGTCCCAAGATTAGATAGATGAAGACTGTAACCACTTCAATTAAGTTTCTTGAGCTAGTAGCCGCTACCCAACATGCAGAAGCAGAGTTGAATAATTATTATGGGGAATATAAATGATCTGTTGGGCACCAAAGGAAGACGAATAAGAAGGAAAAATCCCAAGGACAGGCTTCACAAAATAGTGGTCTTAGTGGTAGCCAACCATACGCTTGTCATAACTATGGACATGTAGGACATCTGAGACAAAACTGCCCCGATTGCCTAGCACAATTACCTTTTGCTTTGAGTAGGCCCCAAAATAGCCAGTTTGGCTTTACTATGTGGGGAGGAAATTAGGATTGTGTAGTGCCATATTGGAGCACACTAGCTTCACATGCTTCTGTAAGCCATCCTCGTGGATTACAACTTTAATATAATTATCAACAACAATTACAAGGCTCACATTTCCAACAAACCCAAAATTTTCAACCAACCCCACAAGCTTCTGCAAATCAAAAACCTTATTTTCCTAGAGGAAATAATAATGTAAATAGTAGTTAAAGGAATCGTAGCAAAAGGAACAATGACAAAGAAAAAGCTCCAGCTCAAGCCTACATCATGTGTTATTTGATACTGTTGCTACTCATTCATTTATTTTCATATTATTTGCTTCAATTTTATAAGTAAAAATTGAAACTTAATCCCCTTTTAGCTCTAAGTACCTGGATGGCCAGTATAGCTAAGGTTTTCATGATTTGTAAATTCGTTTGTATAATCAAAGGAGATTATAGATTCTCAGCTGACTTGTATATAATAACCACGATAGAGTTTGGTTTTATCCTAGCCATGGATTGGTTGAAAGTACCATGCTATAGTAGATTGTCATCGAAAACATGTCACTCTATTCATGAAGAAGGGGCAAGTCATTGATTTTCAAGCCAAGACAGGGAATATGACTCCAGTACCTACATTAAGAGCATGTATTGGTGGAAGAATGGAATTTTGAAAGTCTAGGGATGATTTTTTTTGCAACGAAAGGAGAATAAAAGACAAGTAACTTCCCCTTCCATGCTCCAATGGTGAACGAATTTTTAGATTTTTTCTAGATAAATTGTCAAGACTTCTAATAGTCAGAAAAATTGAGTTTGTCATGGAATTAGTTCCAGGAGCAACTCTTATTTCCATCGCTCCATTTCACGTGGCACCTGCTAACAAGATCAAATTAAGGAAGCAATTGGATGAATTGACAGAAAAAGAGTTTATTCATCCAAGTAGGTTACTTTGGAGAGCTCCTGTGCTTTTCGTAAAGAAGCATGAAGGGTCGTTAAGAATTTGTTTCGACTATTGTTTGGGTCTAGTAAGTGAGTCTAATACAACCTCAAGTATAAAGTTGTCTCAAGTCTTCCTCATAGATTTGACCTTAGACTCTTGATGCGGTCAATAGTTTTTTGCGTGAGAAAAGAGACGATGATGTTGCTCTTGAGGTACATTTCAAGGTGACCAAGCAAATCGTTGAGATTTATCTTCTAGTTTATGGCCTTTTGTCCCTTAAAAGTATTTAAATTTATGTGTATATTATTAAGAGTTTATATCTTGGGTTTATGTTCTCCTTGATCCTTATTACATTGATCGCTCATGCTTTTGTGCCTACAGAGTTCTTTTTCTCTTTTTTTTTTCTTTTTTTTTTTTTTTTTGCAAATTATGTCAACCTTAGTTTTCTGACTGCCTAATGACTTATGTGGTGAACTAACTGATTTCATCTTCTTAGCTACGATATGCATAGATTAATCTCACTCTTAATAACCTTACATTGCCCAAAAATTTCTGAGGTATTAGCAACTGTGGACAATCCAAATACTCCAAAGAAATTATCGCCATCAACAACAAACTTCACAAGTAATAGTAGGTTATAGAAGAATTATGTATAGTAAGTAGTTGTATTGTTATTGTTGTTGTTATTTTACGTATTGAATTCCAATTTTGCCTTGTTCATAAATGATGTAGGAGGTTTTAGTTATAGCAGTTGTTATTTTTATTTATATTGTCGTTTATATTAACTTGTCAATTTAGCTGTGTTCTGTTATTTGCTCAAGAGATTCTCATAAGCTTAGTTATTAATTCATTATCATTGTATAACTGTTACAAATATATTTACTAGCTATCGTAATGGAGGGACTTGAATATTGAAATGATTGAAATCAAACTGGTTTTTTGTCTCCAAAATTGGGACATCTTCCCTTAGTCATGGATCTGCCTTGATTTTCCCAATTCCACTGCATCCATGGATACAACAAGGAGAGCTTCTTAGTGAGGAAAGTTCACTTTTTTGTTGTTCGTCTTATACTGATGATTTGGCATAAATATTGGACAGTTTATATCTCCTGAATAATGAAAAGGGAAATGTGTACTTTTATTGCTGTTCATCTCATGTCAATTCATTTTGCAGCTCTTGAAAGATTTCCCAAGAGATTTGGTCTCTGTTAAAAGAGCCCAAGTGCTCAGCTTTTGTATGGGCCGACCTGATTTGTCCCTGGCTCTTGTTCAGCAGGTTTATTCTACTCAGGCAACACGTTTTGTTTTTTTTTTTTTTTTTTACTCATATATAAACTTTGTTAACTTAGTCAGGACTCGGGAGTTCTTTAAAATACACACCCACACACACACACACACACACATATATATGTAAACATTCCTTGCATGACATTAAACGAGCTATGCATTGCCCTGTTGGTATTTCAACGATTTTACATATAATGGTATGCTTGCGTTTTCATTGCCGGAGCTAGGCCGAATGGAAGATGCTGAGAAAGCTGCAAAAAAGGCATTAGAGACTAACAAGCAAGACTTCTTTGCAAAACATAACGTGAGCTATAATTGTTTCCTGCGGATCTTCTTGTATACTCTAGAGAATCTACAGAGCTGATGACGAACATATATGTTTCGTACTTCTGTTATATTATTCTGCTTCATTACAGTTAGATGTTGCATCAAGAATCTCGCATTGTAAAGAAGCTTTTCTCCTTCTGTGATTTTTGAATTCTTCTCCTGATGTGCCATGTTCTTCAGAATAATTGCCGGTTTAAGGAAGCGGTAGATTTCATGGAAGCATGGAAGCTTGCTTGCCTTCTTGGGACTGTTTGTCATCATCTGTGTACGCGTGCTAAATATGTTGAACTGGACTACATTATGAGTTCTAGTATTTTTAGGCTTTTTAGCATATGCAGGAAGTTGAAGCTTTTACAATCTCAGGATCACACACCACTGGTGGCATGTAGCTCTTTGTTTTTTGGAAGGCCATTGACCGATTCAAAGAATACTTGAGGTCTATGATCGAGGTATTTGGAAGCAGTTAGAAAGACCTGATGCAGATCAACCGATGGTATATTATATCAAATTTTTCGACATAATTAGTTTGTGTTTTCAGCATAACTAATTTTTTTTGTGTTCAATTTCTTGTGCAATTAGATGTACTTGAATTCTCTTGCTTTGTTACTTCGGGTGTATGTTCGTGGCAAAATTGAAGTCTTTAAGGACAGTCTAAAGACCTTGACGAATTGCATTACAGATCAGGTGAGTTGCAGATTCCTCATTAGTTGACAGCACTTCATATGATATTTTAGATACTGTCTTCCAATTACTTATTGTTGTCCCAGACTAAGAGTAAATGAACCACATTGTTCAGCGCAACTGGTTTATGGATTGGCACTTCGACGTTTTGATATTGCGGGCTTTGGCTAGTGCTTGTGAGGTTTCTAAAGCTGAAGATTTGCTCAGAGGCTTAAAATCGAGGTTAGAGGGATCCTCCTCCTTCACTTTCTCTAAAATTGATTTTGCATTCAGTAAAATCAAATTCTCTCTCTTGTGAAGAGTTGCGAAAATGAACAACAAAGAGCAGCAATTGATGCAGAAAGGCTTATCGGTTAGTTGGATCAAAACTTCCTTTTTCCCCTAATGTTGACCTCTTTTTCCCTTTTTGATTTTTCAGACTCGCATGTTATAACTGAAGAGGCTTAGAGCTTTGGTCTCAGCAAATGTCTACATCAAATTTCACTGCTTTTAGGCCCTCCTTGCCTGGGCAGAAGCCATGTAAACGAGCATTGGAATTGCTTGTGACGGATTTTGACGCCAGAAGCTACAAGGTATTAGCATTTGGTTCTGCTTCATTCGAGTTCTTCTAGCCTAATTTTCACTTTTGTGACTATCAAAACGTTTAAGTTTACCTTCTTTTTAATGCAAGATGATTGGGGCTTCTGATGAGCAACTTGATGTGTTCAGTGAAGTCCGGTACTCCATGTTGTTGAGCGCTGGACAAGCTACAAGAGGTATGCCCTATGCTTTTCTGCATGTTGAAAACGTTGTCATACTACTTACTAATGACGCACGCGCTTTTCTTTGAATTTATGTTTGATTTTGCAGCAATTGAAGCACTTGAAAAGAGTATCAATAATAGGGGAGGCGTCTCTTTTTCGCGGCTTCTTTCGGTAGTGTCTCAACTTACTATGAACATTTAGTTATAGGAGTATTCTTTGATATAGAATGGAAAAATATGTTACTAATAAGGCACAGTTTTAAAATGTCAGATATCAAGTTTCCTTAAATTATAATGTGTTATAATATAACGCGTGAAGAAGCAACAATTGTTGGTGAGAAGGCCAGGGCTCTGGAGTCAAAGTATTTGTTAAATAGCCGGTAAAGATCACACAGCCAAAATCTCTCGCTTTTCCTTTTGGGGATCACACTTTGTGACGTCTATGTCTAGCACGGTAGCACTGACTACCGAGCAGTGTGTATGTTTAATGTCTGTATATTCAACGGAAATAAAGATAATTCCATTTTTTTTCCTTCTTTTTCCTCTTTAGGTGCATGTTTTCAAACCATGATCACAATTATTATTATTATTATTATTTTGTATACTTGACGACTAAAAAAAAGACTTCTTGACAGGTTACTTCTTGGGTACCTAATGATGAGAAAATCGTGTGAATTTCCTACTAGATATGTCACTTCGTTCTAATTCTACTCAAAATACATTCACATCCAATTAAACTACACATTATTTGAGAATGAATTTATGGTCTTTCAATTTGTCAAAAGTTGAGTGATCCACTATGCAGTTGTTGTGGGCGCGTGTTGAGTTTCACGTTGAGAAGAAAGGACACAAAAGGAAAAGCAAAAGAGAAAATCATTGAAGTTGTATATTGCAATATCTTTATGGTTGGTTCTTAAATTCAAACCATTTATGAACGCAGGCAAAGGTTGTAAAAAAGGTCTTAAAGTCGGTCCAACAACCATATACCAATTAGCAGTTATAGAGATGCTGAAAGGACATGCTCGAGTCTGCTTCAGAATTCAGATGACACCATTATTAACCTGCACGTTTGCCCCAGAGCTGAGTGCAACTTATTCACTCATCATTAGAGGAGACAATTAAAAAGAACTTTTTTTGGTTGAATAATTAAAGATGATTGTACCCTATGTCTTAACAAGTTTTGCTATTCTTGAATTTCTGACTTTCCGCCAAGCGGTTTGAACGAATAATGGTGTATGGTCTGTACGTTACAATGTAAAACAAGGAGCGTTATATTTTAAAATTCTTGCATCTTATAATTTATGTATCAAATTTTTTCGCTCAAATCAATTTGTCCAAGGCATGATACTTTTAGTTTTTACTATTATTGGGACTAAACCAATTTCTCTTGAAAATCAATAAATAAGAATTTGACTGAAATCAACTTAAACTTTTTGGAGGTTTTTTTTTTCACTTTCCTTGTAAACAAGACCCATATGGAAGTTGGTTGAAATCCTTTCAGGTAATAATCGACCTCTTTCTTCTTCAACGGCTGAAGCCTGAAATAGTTTGAGTAAAACATAGTAAGTAAAATTTTGAAGCATGGCAAAGCCTAGGCAGGTCCCAAAGGAGGAAAAACAAAGGATCACAAACGACACGATCCGAAGTTTGGCAACAGATTGTATTAACACTTCTACATCAGCGTTTTCTTTTTTTTGTTTCCTTGAACATTTCTACATTAATTACCTTCAAAGAAAAAAGGAAAATATTTCTACACATGACACGTCCCAAACAGTCTGACATAAAAGGTCCACTTCAACAGTCAAAAACCCACACACATATGTGCATCTTGACCCCACCACCAATCCAATCACACTCCAAAAACAATCACCCCTCTTTGCCACGTCACAAGTCACAAACACTCAACGCTCGTGCTGGACGCTTTGATCAACGCTGGCCCCGCCACCATCAACACGTGTACGGCTCCGGATCAGCCTTAGCTCCTCGACTACCTCCCTCGCTTCGGGCCTATCGTCCTTTTCCGCCGCGACGCACCGGAAGGCCAGCTCCGCCACCGAGGAAACGCCTTCCACGGCGTCGCCGCCTCCGTTGTCGGCCGTCAGCGCCGGGTCCACCACCTGGTGGAGCAACCCCATGTGGATCTTCGAGACGACCAAATCCGCCAACGACATCTCCCTCTTGTCCCTGCTCTGATCGACCGCCTTCATCCCCGAAATCAGCTCCAGCAGAACGACGCCGAAGCTGTACACGTCGCTCTTCTCCGTCAGCCGGAACGACCGGTGGTAGTCCGGGTCCAGATACCCCGGCGTCCCCTGCGGCCCGGTCCAGACGCAACCGGAACGCGACGTCGCCGTCGAGGCATTCTCCGGCGGCGCGAGAAGCCGCGAGAGGCCGAAATCTCCGACCTTTACTCTCATATCCCTCTCGATGAAGATGTTCGACGACGTGATGTCCCTGTGAACCACCGGCGGGACGACGGAGAAGTGGAGATACTCCATGGCCATGGCGGTTTGCAGAGCAATGTCGACTCTGACCTGCCACGTCAGCGATCCCTTCCGGTACTGCGACTTGGGGCCGTGGAGGTGGTCAGCTAGGGTTCCGTTCGGGACGTAGTCGTAGACGAGGAGAAGACCCCTCGGGTCGCTGCAATAGCCGTGGAGCTTGACGAGATTAGGGTGATCGATCGACGAGAGGATTAGGATTTCGTTGCAGAAGGATTTGCTCGTGAAGGCGTGGCCATGCTGGTTCTGCTTGTGAAGGTACTTCACGGCGACGATCCTGCCGTCGCGGAGCTGCCCTAGGTAAACCGACCCGAACCCGCCGTCGCCGATTTTCCTCTTCGGGTCGAACCTGTTCGTCGAGTCTTCCATCTCCTCGTAAGTGAAAACCGGCGGAAGGAGGCTCGCCGACCGGTGGTGGTGGAGGAACAGCGTCGTCGGATCTTCTCCTGCAACCGACGATCGGAACCTCCCGGAGCGGAAAACCGAGAATCCAATCAGAGCAAAGAGCAAAGCACAAGCCAAAGCGAAAACAGAGCACAACACCGCGATTCTCCCAGGGCTGTCGACGCCAATCCACGGCGGAGAAAATCGACCTCGAGGGCGGAAGCATTCGAACTGATTTTCCGGATCGGAGGAGTTGAATCCGCAGACGCCATTTTTGGACCGACAGTCAGTACAGTTCGTAAAGTAATCGTCTTTGAACTCGTCCCATTCGAACTTGATCCCAAACTTCATCAACTCATCTAAATACTCCAAAACATCTTCTTGGCAACCTTGTTGCTCCCAGGCGTGACGGTGAACAGATCCACAGCCATGAAGAAGAAGATGAACGGGGCTTTTCACGAGCTTGCAATGCCATGGACAGTGGCTGCAGTTGGGCAAGACCGGAGGCGAACAAGATCGGAGAACGGAGAGCCGAGAACAGTAAGCTTCTGAGACGCGAAACGGCGATCCGGTGAGGTTGATGGGACGAGAAGGGATGGAGAGGAAGCGGAGAGAAGAGCAGGTTTCTGGGTTCGAAGGGTTTGGGGAGAGGAGCAGAGAAGAGGAGTTAGGATCGTAGCTAAGAACAGAGAAAGAGAGGTCGTTAATGGAGATTGTGGAGTGAGGATTTGAGCATTTTACTTGGAAAGCTGGGTGGCCACAGCCTGGGGAGGAAGAGAAAGGGAAAGAAAGAGAGGAAGAAGTGAAGGGAGGGCAGTGAGAGGAAGATTTTGAGGTCTCTGGTTTGGAAGAGCAAGCGTTGATGGGTGTTGAAGAAGATGGGGAGAATGTGATGAGGACAACAGTGGCGGCAAAGATATAGAGAGACATTGATGTTAAAAAAAAAAGAAAAAATAGGAAATATTTGAGCTTGTCATGTAAAAAGATGGAGATCTGAGAAACCCATTTGGATTCTGGGGCGAAAATCTGATCTTGGGAACTTTAGAACTCAGATTTCGTGCCTACCCTCCCCTAGAGCCGCGCAGAGAAGAGCGAGCGAGAAAGAGAGAGAGAGATAGAGGAAAGGGCCTTGTGGTCAGGGAAGAGGGGCTCTGACGGACTGAGAAGGGTCACGTGAAGTAAGTTGGAGAGAAAGACAAGAGAAAACCGCGAAAGGTTTTTAAGGTGGGGCCCAACGTCTTGTCTTACCCCACTTCTGGTGGGCGCTGCGGCCAAGTATTCCTCTGTGTGTACCGTATGTATTCGAAAGGCTCCACCTTTTACTCTGGTTTACCGCTTGGTTTGTCACGTTTCACCAATACCCCTTTCTTTGCCAAAGCCATGAAATTGACTTGGGATTTTGCGAATTTTTGGGTTCTGTGTCTTGAGTACTGAACTGGGTAAATCTATGGTGCGATTTGTTTTCATGGGCAGTTAAAGTTTTGATGGGTTTCTTTGAATAGGCAAAAAGACGTTTGGCATGGTATGGTATGGTATGGTACCCCGCATATTCACAAAATGGACCTCTCACAGGCTTCATCAGGTAGGAGAAAATTAAGTGCGGTTTGTTGTCGCTTGCCAAAAGAGATTTTGGACCCAGTTGAAACATGAAGAGGTTTCTAAAAGAGTGTTTGCTTAGTAGCGAAAATCAAGAACTATTTTTATTATAGCATATAAGAGCTTTATATTGTAGTAATTTTTTTTTTATTATAACATATAAAAATTTTATACTATTTATAATTAAATTTGGAAAGAAAATCAAGCCAACAGGAAGTAAATCCAGGGAAAATAACTTGCATTTATTTCTTTTTTTTTCCCTTCCGGTGGAAAAAATAAATAAATAAATAAAGCGCGTCCCTTTTTGCTTAATGTAGGTGTAGGCTTGCAGGGCACAAGTGCCTGAGTGAAATATATTTTATATTTCTTGAGAAACCCCGTCCACTGTTCAACAGCCTTCCGCTCCTCTGCTGTGGCTTGTGGTGGGTACATCTCTTTCTGACACACTAAAATGAAAAAGATTTTTTTTCTTTTTTTTTTCTTTATACTCAAAGATGTTTGGTATTCTTTTTCATTTTTTTTTCTTTATACTTAAAGATATTTTGTAACCTAACATATTTGCAAGACAATGCAGAGAAAGCATGGCCCAAATGTATGTAATATATTGGGTGATTTATTGCCAATTCCTTAATGGCTTCAGCGTTTGAATCATTTTGCAACTTATGCCGGTGTTGCTCGTATATTTACACTTTGAGCGACTGTTCCTTGAGAGGGAAAGAAATATGAATGAGAAAAAGAATGTTTGTTTGTTTTTTATTTTATTTGGTGTTTTATGCAAGAAAAAAATTGAATGATCAAGTAAATGGTTTTTTTTTAAGTAATTAAACACTATTTTAGTCTAACAATGGGTAAAAAAAAAAAGTAATTTGACTATTAAATGCTAGTTGTATAATTCTCCATTTGAGAATCTCTCATTGTTTGGGATTAAAAAAAAAAAATTGGAGAGATCTATAGGTCTTTTCAGCGGTCTATTATCCTCTTATCTTCAATTTTCTCTAACTTTATACCACTTAAAATTTGATTTTTATCTTTAATAATTTCTCCCTCTTTTCCTTCTTTCTGCTTTTTTCCTCTATCATTGTGTAAGGAAATCAAATTATGTGAGATATTTCTTGTGTTCGAGAGAAAGAGTTCAAACTAAAAATTTAAACTAATTTTTGTTCGAAACACTGTATCATGTGAAAGTTTTACATTGTAAGTACTTTTGTTGGTAAGAACTTTACACCATAGATGGTTCAAATTGGTTTGCTAAATCGAAGGATATATGTACCGTGTAAATAATATTTCAAGCAAAAAGGAAAAAAATAAATAAGTTGTTAATCTTGAAACGATGATTACTATTTTACATTAAAAAAAATCCACATTTGTATACCAGAAATTAATAATTCTTCATACAAAAGAGATCTCCATCCCCATTAATGGTAATATTCTTGCACTTAATGGTAAGTAAATTAGGTGGTGTACCCTTATTTTACAATCGTTACTGTGTTCAACCATTTTTTTGTTCTCCTCCTTTTGATCCATAATATTTTTCTGTAACACCTGTTATTTTAATGGATATAATTGTGTATACTTTAATTATTAGTGTGCCAATTTAGAGTTTGTAAAAATTTGTTGCTTCTAAAATCTATTTCATATTATTTATTCTACTTGTTTTTAATTTTTTAAAAAATTTTCTACCCTATTTAGTATAATTACTGAAATAGCCTTAGAACTTTAATTTAATTACGAAAATACCATTTTGGCATGTTCCTTCAAAGTCTCCTCGTAAATTCTCCCTTATCTCTTTTTTTTGTTGTTTCTTACCCATTCTCAAAGAAGCATCCCGCATTCAACGGGATCTCGATGATGTTTTTTTTTTTTTTAGTTTTCTCTTTTCCTTCTTTTTCTTCCTTTAAATCATCCTTCATCTGTCTCCCTCCTCACTTTCTTCTTCTTTTTCTTCTTCTTCTTCTTCTTCTCTATTTCCATTTCCTCCCATGACAGTCACAATACCAAGAGTCCAAACCTCAAAATTCTGCCCATTTTTTAACAGAAATCACATAAACTTGATCTTAACAACTTATAGATCAAGGAAACTTGAAAATATTCAAGATTAAACAACACTTTTTAACTAAATTTTGAGGTTAGACTTCTAAAACTTTTAACTTTGATTTTAAGCTGTATTTTGGTATTACTGTGAAATATATATTTTTGATATTTAGAGATGATTATGTATTGCTTATATATAGTTTTTATGCTTAAGAAGCTATTAAGAAACTAAGAATTTGATTAAAGAGCTTAGAAAATGAATTCTGTGTCACAACCCGCCTTTTCGGGCTGTGATAAAATTCTTTCTTACTTACTTAGAGGCAAAAATTTAAGAATATTTTTTTTCCTTAAAACCGAAATAAGTACTTTATGTTGCAATAATTTTGGTAACTCCCAAAAATACTTTAACACATTTATATTTACATAAACATTCATACTTTTACAATATTTTTCTTTTCAAACATTTCATTTCAAACAACTTAATACATATATACAGCAGAAACATACAGTAGCGGACTCCATACCCGACTTGCATACATCATCTGTTCGCCAGCTCATCGTTAACATTTATTCTAACTTTCTCGTCGGAATACCTAGAGCATGAAAAACTTAATGAGCTAACGCCTGGTAAGTCCCATAAATCCCACATGGATAGTCAAATGAATGCATGATTCAATTATGCTTCCTTATGAACTTTCCTTATCTTCATTATTTCTTATCTTTCATTAGGGCCCAAGTGTTCGTACTATTGCGCAATATCATTTAGGTCTATGTAACACCGTGATCTTATTTTATCCTTTAAACTCCCCTTACTTTGGGAGGCTGTACACTTTTCTTAACTTCTGGTGACATATTTACCAATTCATTTAATATGGTTGTCATACTAGGCATGAAATGATAATCATATGTTATCCATGATATATGAGTTCGTATGCATAATAGAGTACACACAAGTACCTACTTTGTATACATACACGCATTCATTATTGTATACACTGATACACAATATCTTGTACATAACAATACATAACATGTTATATACTTAGGTATTCTAATCGTATATACATAGGCATCGATTCTATACCCTTTAGATATTCATTTCATAACAACATACAAGTTTGCATTGTAATATATACCCTAATATGCATATTCATGCATTCTACACCTACCATTTCATACTGTAGGTAGGAATGGTACTTACTTGCTTCTGTGTATTGCAAAATAATCAACTTCGATCTTCGGTTTCCTAGACTCTTAGGATCCTATTGGCCAATTACAAAATTATTAGCCAATTCCAATACGTTTCATTACAAAACGTTCGTTACTTAATTGTTCGAGTTGTATAACTGTACACAACTCTACAAACATTGATTTTCTTATTTCTTTCTAATTCTACCCTATCGTTACTTACGAATGGTATAAATCTTTCTAATCACTTTCTTTTCCTATCTGTAACCTTATTTGAGTTACTCGGGTTATTCAGGTAAAAATAACGATTTTACCCTCCGTACTTTATTGCCCTCCGTACTTTCTTTTCATAAAACTTTATGGTTTAGCCCCTAAACCGAAAATTTTGACAATTTTGCCCCCTAGGATAAAATTCTTCACTTTGCACCAAAATTTCCTATTTTTCATAAGAAATATTTTTGCTTGAAGTACCATACCTCAAATCATTTTGAAAAATGATGTTTTTGCCATTTTAACATTTTTTCACTTTTAACATATTCTTGAAAATTTGAAAACTCACAAACGGTTGAGTTTTTCGATGAACCGTCTACATGGCCTAACAGTTTCGTCGAGATCTACAACTTTTGTGTTTTAACTTTTCTTGAAATCTCACTGTACAGGGGTGTTTTTAGCTATTTTCTATTTCTGCCGAGAAAGAAAATTTTCTTTCAATTTAGTCCTTTGGACGTTTTTGCCAAAATCCTTTTCAAAATTTTAAATCTACCCCTGCAGAGTCTATTCCATGCCTAACTCAGATCATTCTTATGCTCAAACTTCATTTTTACACAATTTAGCCATAAAATTACAAAAATATTATTTTATGCAAAAACTACCATTTTGCATCCTAAATCAAAATTTTGCAATTTAAACATGCTATGCATCACCTTCACATGAAATTTCATTAAACATAAACTCAAAAACTCATATAGATTTGAAAAAATAAAAATCCAAACAACATCCATTAAAATTCAAAACTTTGAATACCAAAACTTACCAAAATAACATCTTTTTGATTTCTAGCCTTGAAATCCCTTTTGATCTGCTTCTAAGCCTCCTTTTCATGCACAAATAACATGGGTTAATATCCTTTCTTCAACCCATGAGAAATCCTTTAAAAACTTATTAAAAAGTTTAGAATTTCACCTTTAATCTTGTAAAAATCCTTAGGGCTTGCTTCTAAAATTGTTTTGGGAGTATTTTTACAAAGTTTTGGGTGGAGAAATTTTTTTGGAAGCTCTCAACAATGGCTGCCGAAACTTGGTGGAGAAAAAAGAGTGAAATTTTTTGTGATAACTTGAATTAAATGCAACCTAATCCACTTGGTGACTCATAGTCACCTACTTGATGACCCCCTAGGTGTCCTCATGCCATTGGGCCACATTTTTAACTTTGGTGGCCTAATCAAATTCAATTGGGTGTCCACTTTGTTGGGCCCAAAATTTACACAGTGTAATTTTTTATCACGCAGTATTTTTCTTATACTGCCATGGTCAAATCAGTGTATTTCCTATCCTTAGACTGTATAAAAATATTCAACTTACTTTTCGTTCAATTTTGGAGGCCAATCATAACATTTTTCGTATCTGCGTTTTCACTTAACAGTATTCTTATACTGCTCTGGCTTCTTTCATACCCTAGGTTAGGGTTTGGACAACCTCTGTGTCCTATTTACACTCAATCATCCATTCATTTATACCATAATTTTACAATTAATTGTGATATAAAATTTATTTTATAGATATTATTCACAGATTTCTGAGTAATTCAACTCATAAAATATGTATTTTACTATATCCAACATTGCATTATATTTGTCATAAAATATGCCATCTATGTCGTTTATTCACATTTCATCGTAATTTTGTACAAAAATTACAACTTTTACAAAAACCACATTTTTTAAAAGTAAATTTATTAATTAAACCTAATTAAATATTAGGTTTTATTAATAAAATTTTCTCAGTCATTACATTCTGGGTAACTACATGTCATTTTTTCATATAAAAAATCAATAAAAACAAGCTTAAGATGGGATTCAAACCCCCAATATTAGAAATAATAAAAGGGAGTCAAACCACTAGGACAATGGTAGTTATTTAATAATTTATGTTTCAGAAATCATAAATAGTTTTCTGTAAAGTTTGTAATTTCAAATAATTTTATTTTAATAAATATCTAACTTTTTAATTATTTTAATTATAAATATTTTAAAATCGTATTATTTATTTTAAAAATTCATTTTCACATATTTCATATCAAAATAAAATTCGTATATTTTTATTTTATTGTTATTTTATAATTTACTAAAATTAAGTTGAAAATTGATATTTACAATTTTAGTACGTTGATGATTATGGTACACTAATAAAAATAATGATAAATTGACATAATTAAAAACTAGGATTTAAGTTAAAGTATAGTAATTTTACATGTTTTAGGACAACGGCACACTTAGAGCTTATGTGGTGAATTGTATAAGCTAGAAATTGTCAGTGGATATTTGTAAAGAGGTAGGGATTATATTACTCATCTTTTGTATGGTTTTGGAAAATTAAAATTTGGTTGTTTTATGTTGTAAGATATGTATATGATATTTTGAATGTATATGATTATATCTATAACATGATGATGTGAAACTCGTCTTATATTGTACATCAAGGAACATAATAATTTAACATATGTTGTAAATTGATAAGCATGGTTAGGAAGACTGGCTCTATAAATAACGACCGAATATAGAGGAATGGTGAGACATGAAGAAAGCGGCGATTACGTCCTTGGGCACAAATACCCTAAAAGGTAAAATAAGGGGAGGTGATGATGCTCTTTTGGGTCGGAAGTCCTAGAATGCATTGTACAGGAATTGACTTGGTGAAGACTCGGGGCTTGATGTCCCCTCAATGGAACACCCTTAGAATGATTGGAGGGTGGTCAAGCGCACCCGTTTAGGTTTCGATGAGTTGAGTGATACTCCATTAAACGTGGATACCTAGGAATAATAATGAATTGTAATATTTGTATGTATGTATATGTATGAAACTCGGTAATGATTAACTATGGTATCCACATAATGTGATCATAATAAATCTCATAACTTGGATAATGATGTGAACTAATTGACCATGCAGATTTAATATGGTAATAAATAAAACCTTAAGGTGAGTAATGGTTTTTCCTACTGGGCATGTCGATGCTCATCCCTATTATATTTATATCTCTCAGATAGAATTTAGTGCAACCTGACTGACGATAAACAAGCATCTACATTGTTGATTACGTGTTGGAAGAACTTTGTTTATTTGAAACTCGTCTTGACCATGTAAGATTCGTATTACTTTTGTGGTGACTGTGTTAAGTTATTTAGAAAATTGTACTCTGATGATGATGACTGTATTTTAATATTTGGTGCTACACTAAAACTGTGGTTTGTATTTACAGTTTATTTTTATTTCCTGTTTATTTCCAAAGACCCATGGGCATCATTTTATTGTTTTAAAATAATATTGTATTTAAATTTATTTTTATTTATTCAATACTGCTAACCCCCGCATAAGGATGTTACATTTTCTTAACTAAAAAGGTCAAAATACCATTGTATAGCATATATCCTCTTAACCCTAATTTAAACTACTTGGGAACAATATTGTCTTTATATTCATTGAAAGTTGTATGTTTCATGCTTTCTCTTAGAAATGGTAAAATTAAAAAAAAAAACCACAAAAGTGCTATTTCTCTTGTTGACCCTAAGGCTCTATTTGGTAGGAGGCATAGAGAGATGGAGAAAGTGAGAGATAGAGAGGATTATAGAAATCCTCTATGTTGTTTGATAAGAGATATGGAGAGTTAAAATGATAGATGAATGAATATACATTTAATTACAATATTGTCCTTTTTTTTTATCATTTTACATTGCTTTTTTTGAAGGATAAAATAATCTTCTCAAACCTTTGAGTGGTGGATTGCCTGAATCCCACCATAAATAAAAGGATGCAAAATAGTGGGCGTGGAAGGAGAAGATCTACCTTTTTCCTCTCCCTCTAACCAAACAAAAGAGTGGAGCTCCTCTTCCATCTTTTTTCCTCCACCCTTCTCCTCCCCCCTCTCTCTCCTCCCCACCAAACATTTCCTAACATTCACTCATTCCGTGCTAATTGAAGGCCCATTTTTGCTAAACAAACACTTTAACTAATCAGGCCGAGCTTGACTCAGCAATTTGCAGGCCCACTATCAATTTGCCAAACGAAAAGGGCCGACCAAGACAAAAGCTGTATCTGGCCCATGACATCGTGGACACATGGTCGTGAAAGTCTCCTGACAAGTTGGTCTCGTGTTTTGCGTATAATATGGCGTTTGGTTTTCGGGTTCTAACCACTAAACAGCATAAAGCGTTATACAACTACATTAAAAGTAAAAATTATTATAATATAAAATTTTCATATGTTATAATATTTTTAACTAAAATTGGTTATAACCATCGGTTATAATTACACTTTTCAAACACTCTATAAAGTCCCAAAAATTAGCCCTTAATGATCCAAATTAATATATATTGTGTATTTTTTGTATAAGGTCCCAACCGTGTAAATAATATGTGCCGTTTACAAACCCTTACTTTTAGCCCCAATAATTGAAATCGTTGTTTCTAGCAAAAATTATTTAGATGGTTGTCGCTTTTCACTCGCTTGAACTGGCCTCCCACGGCTTATTGTGTGCATTTTATCAATTGATAACACAATCAAACAAACAATGCTATAAAAAACGAATCGTATTTGTCATCACATATCATGAGAAGAAGAGTTAATATATAGTTACGAAGAGAGAATATTTTCAGTAGGAACGTTAAAAAAAATAGAGATATTTTTAATACACCAACATAGTTATATACTTCAACAATTTAATAAAAGCATTCATAAAACAAGCTATTGATTAAGAGCATAATTATAATTGTTTTCTTTTTTACAAAGTAGGGACAACAAAAACTTTACATGAAAATTAAAGATAAAACCAATTTTAAAAATATGATTGACGACATGCACCCTATTTACTAATACTTTCTTCCACCCCTTGAATGTGAGAGGAGAAAAAATTATATGTTATGTCTCATTTTTAAAATTGTGTTTATTTATGTCATATTATTATTCATATTACATGTTAACTTAAGTCATTAATAAACATGTATAGTATTTATGAAAAATAAATCTTAAAAAATTATATTTATAAAATTTTTCCATACGAGACACGGAGGTGAGATGCATTTTTTACTAGATGTGCCTAGCATTGATAGTACCCACTAAGTTTTTTTTTTTCTTTTTATTAAATCAAATTCGTCACTTTCACGATCATTTTGAAATGCATACACGAAAGTGGAAATAAATTTTCTATCCGATTGTAGAAAGAACATACCTTATGCCATGTGGTTATATTAACCATGCTAGCAACAAACTGTTACGTACGCTGTTAAACATAGGAAAACGAAAGCCTCTGTGTTAGTCATTAATCAATTAAAAAAAAAATTTGTGGAAATTATGCAGCAAGTTCGAAAGGATCGTAGGTAATGATGGGATTGATTATAAATTATTTTTTATTTAGGTTAATTTTACTTTTAGCTTTGAAAGTACATATTATGTCCCATTTTAGTCTTTAAACTTAAGGTAGCAAATCACACTCCTGAACTATACCATTTATACCATTTTGGCCCTTCTGTTAACAAAACCGTTAAATATTAATGAAATTGGATCAATAAATTTACTTTTGACCCCTTAAATTATGCAACTTGTCTTATTTTAAACCTTAAATTTTTAAACTATAACAAATTACACCTTTAAACAATGAAACTTGTTCCATTTTGACCCTTATATAATTAAATCTATTGAATATTAATGGATTGAAACAAATGACCATTTTAATCTTTTGGCTCTATATATGTTTTCAACATATATTTTGAAGTCAAAATATCTAAATTTTTGTTTGTATATTATCTAAGTTTTACTATTTTTTCTTTTTTATATAATTTTGTTGATAAAGTTTTATTTTTTTTTTTTGCTCAAAAAGTTTTATTAAATTTTCTCCATGGTATATTTAAGATGAATTAAAGTAAAAAATGAACTACTAACAAATAAAGGAAAAAAACACACTGGATATATGAGTACCTAACAAAAATGACATATAAATATTACAATATAACATATTTGTTATTTTTATGACTAAATTTTGAGGCTGAAAATTTATGCAAATGACATGCAACAGAATACTTCGCTTAGTTAGACTCAAAATAAAAAAAAAAAAACCTTGAAATTTTGTTTTAATTTTAAGTCAACAAAAATCTACATTTGTTTGTGAAATCCTTATTTGTAGGTCTAAGATGCGTGAAGTCAATTACAAAATATTTAATCTCCACCGTTGATTTATAATTAATCGATTAGGTACATATATACGTGACTTAATTTGTTAATATTTAACATATTTAGTAATTAAATAGCCAAAATAAGACAAATTTTATTATTCAAAGGTATGATTTGTTATAGTTTAAAATTTTAGGGTTAAAATTAGACAAATTATATAATTTAAGGGGGGTAAAGATTAACCTATAAGGACGTGAAATCACAGTCGCAGGGTTTGATTGAATACGTATCCTGGCTGCCATGAATATTGATTAACGTGCGACTCTGCGGCTGACAATCGCAGCCTCTAGATGGCAATTTCGCAGATATTTTGTATATTATTTATTTTATAATGAAAAATGGCAAAGACCTTCCTTAGACGATGATTCCACATTTACAATAAGCATATGTGTACGGTACTGGAATTCGTAGACTTGGTCCACGCTTGTATTTAAGCGCGTAGGTGTCTCTTTCTACTGTGAATGCTAACCACAAATCCTCGCCTTATTGTCAAAAATAGGATAATAAAAACAAGCTATTTTATATTTTTATGACACTTTGGCCCCTCCAGATTTGGGTTATTGTTTTTCAGACACTCTGTTTGCCTAATTATTTTATTCATAGTCACTGAGGACTCCGCATTATTGTTTATTAACGGTCACCAATTCAGGTTGTTCAATTTAACCAACTTAAGGCTTGGTTGATACACTGTATTGTATTATATTATATTATATTGTATTTTTTATATATAATATAATACATATAATACAATACGGTATGTCAAACATACCCATATAGTCACTGAGCACGTGATGTTTTGTAAACATGACATGTGCAGTTTGGTTTTCATGTTTAGAATGTTTTAAATAGTTTTGAAACTGTTAGTCAATAAAAATAGGTGTTTGGTAGGTGTAATAAACAAATTATTTAAAACGGTGACGATTGTTTTAATCGGATTAAACTATCAATTTTGAGAGCTTTTTAACTATTCTGAATGATTTCTACAATAAAAACTATTTTCATTATTATTGTCCTCTATAAATCATAGTTTTCAAAACATCAATTCTCTAATGTGATGTTTCATTCTCATTTTAAACTTTTATGTACTATTTGGTATGTAGGTTTTAAACTATGGAAGCAGTTTTAAACCATAAAAATGGTTCAAATTAACGTTTAGTAGAATAATAACCGAGGCAGTTTTAAACCATAAAAACGGTTTTAAACTGGCCTAAACACCTAAAATTCAAACTTTATTCCCCCTCAAGTTTAGGCTGTTTTGAGTCATTTCCTACAGTAAAATCATTTTTATTATCGTTTTTATTCATAAATCATAGTTTTTTAAACACCAGTTCTTGTTTTAAACCATTGTTCTCGTTTAAACTTTTACATTATAAACACTAATTCAAAACCACAATTTAAACCACAAAGTTTAGAATCCATAATTCTAAATCAAATCATTATTAACCTATGCACAAAACGAACCCTTACATTTCAAACGCAAGTTTAATACCATCGTTTAAACCACATAGGTTCACAACCATCATTTCAAAACTATTGTTTAAACTACATAAATTCAAAACTATTAGCTTAAATCACAACATTTAACACTACACCATTCCCGTCCTGTGTACTAAACGAACCCTGTCTCTCAGTTTTTGGGAGAGACTTAACCTCTGTATCATCACACCTCCTGAACAACTTTCATTTCAATATACATACGGGAGGAGGGAGGTAGGGGCAAGGATTTTGATTTTTTCAAATGTATATATATAGTTATTTGAACTTATATATATATATATACACACACACATATGTATATATGCCCTTAATTTAAGTTAGTAAATATGTATTTTAAAAATGTATCTAATAATCCTAATTTCAATATATTTTTTATTCTATTTTTGTTTTGTGTTTTCCTATTAAATTTTTGGTGCTTTGTTGAAATATTGTTCTATAATTTACTCTTCTTAAAGTATTTTGTTTTTCAAAATTCTTATAATTTTTTTATAAGATGCCCCATAAATAATTTTTCTAAAAGATGGTCATATTTAAGCTTCTTTTTTTTTTTCATGCAACTGTCTTTATTATTATTTTATCATAAAGAACTAAAGTAATTTTGTTTTCAAATATGTCCCTTCTTTTTTTTTTTTTTTTTCTTTTAGCACTTCCTACAATATACTTTCTAAATAACTTTTTTATCTAATTTTTTGACTAAAATCTTTATTGATCAAATACGCTCCACTTGTATAAGCGTATATACTATTCAACCAAAAACAGTTTTATATTAAAATGTAACATTTCAATCTAAGTTTACCTAAAAAATATATAAACTAATGTCGTAGAGTATAATTACATTAAAAAAAAACCAAAATTAGGACTCTGATATTTTAAAAGATTTTTGATATCTTTCAAATTGTTAGTTTATGCCCCGAAACAAAATTCTAGATTCGCCACTAAATATATACACATAAATAAAAAATCTAAAATGAGTTGGTGAACATCGATTTGGACTAACGCCGTCGTTCTTGTTCTCAATTGATAAAAAGAACAAGTTATTTGACACTTTATTTTTTCAACTTGACGAAAGTGGATGATAATGTGGACTTACCATGTTAATAAGTTCTCTCAGTGTCGACGAACTGGCCAGTTTGTTTTAACAATCCTAATTTGACGTACTTTTAAATCTAGAAGCAAAGTTCTAATAAATGAAAACAGAAGATGTTTATTGTCCAATAAACATAAATAATAATACAAAATCTTTATGTTTAATTTGATCATTTTGCTAAAGTTTTATCGGGGCAAAAATTTATAAGTGGTCGGGAAGTCATTTATTATTTCTGGAAAATAATAAAATGTTACCTGGAGACTTCATTCGTTCAAAGAATCAAAGAAAAGGAAAGTCGTACGACTGACATTTGTATTTTCCTCCCATCTATTGATCCAGTCGTATAGCTTTCTAAATTTTTTTTTCTTTTAAAATAAAATTATTTTTATTTATGTTAAAACCACTACCAAATTTGTTTTTTTCGTTTACATCTTTCATAAGCTTGTTGACTAAAAAACAAATAGATTCAATAATATTTATTTCCCAATCCAATAAGGCAACAAGCATTACAAAACGCAGTCCACCTTTTCCCATTACAACTTCCTCTCTCTTTCTCCTCTTAGACCATCATACGCAAAACTATAATAAAAACTCTCCCCCCATTAATTTCTTAAATCACACAAAGCCAAATCAAGTATATTTGTGATAAACATAAAACCTTTTTTTTTTTTGGTCACTTTTATGGAGTTCTTCAACAAAGCCAAGGCCGTGAGGCTCCGGAGCCACCTGGACAAGTACTTGGTCGCCGGCGACGACCAAGAGACTGTCCGGCAGAGCCGCCAAGGCGCGTCGAGGAGGGCCACGTGGACGGTGGAGCGCGTGGAGAACAAGAGCCACGCGATACGGCTGAAGAGCTGCAACGGCCGTTACCTGAGGGCGACCGACTTGCCGTTCCTGCTGGGCATGACGGGGTGCAAGGTCGTCCAGGCGGAGATGGACCGAAACGACGTCGCGTCCGACTGGAAGTACGAGTGGGAGCCGATTCGAGACGGGTTTCAGGTGAAGCTGAAGAGCTGGTGCGGCAAATACCTCCGCGGGAACGGCGGGACGCCGCCGTGGAGGAACTCCGTTACCCACGACGACCCCCACACGACCTCCACCCAGAACTGGATCCTCTGGGACGTCCTCGAGGCCGAGGAGCTCTCCGAATCGGACTCCGTTGCCGAATACTTGTCGTCCCTTTCCGGCCTTTCTTCGGTCTCCGACGAGGTTCTCAGCGAGCTCGGATCGCCGATGTCGGTCAAATCGGTGACCGGATCTCCGAGGGCTTCTTCGCAGAAGTTTTCTTTCAAACTGGTACGTTCTCAACCGATAGATTTTCATTATATTATTAATGTTTTTTAGTTAATTATATGTGATAAACTGAAATTTTGATTTAAAATCAATATGCAAATCTTTCTTTGGAAGAAGGTGATAATGTTTAATTTGGTTTACCATCTTGGCCAAGCAACAGATGACCAATTAGGCAGACATTTATTGGTCATACAAGAGAATAAAAAAAGTCTGAGCTTTTAATTTGTAGCCCAGTTTGTTTTACTATAGGCCGCCATTATTTGGGCATGGAAGACATCGATTTTGACATCACTTTTCGTGAACTTTGAATTGTCATATTGCTCAAGTACTATTGTTGCACATGCCTGTATCACGCACCTTGGAATTTCCTGTCATTTGTGTGAATCAGCGTTAGTTTAGATGGAAATTCTAGGGTTTTCTTAGGTACATCATTTAATAAAGAATATATAAAATATAATTAGATATTATTTTAAATTTTTAAATAATGTGTTATAAGTTAATTGCTTAGATATCACATAAATATTAAAATTGGATAGAAAATTTAAGTCAAGTTATCTTATTATGATGTTATTTGTTTTAAAACATTATAGTATTTATAAAAAATATGTTCTAATACAATTGATTAGATCTCATTTAAAATATCAAAAATTGGATACTCAGAGTCTAATTAGTATGGTAGCACTTTGGAGCATGTGGCATGCCCTTAATTTTGCTTTTTGTACATATAATAACGCAGAAAGGAAATTAGATAAATAATATAAACTCTTGAAATTCGGTTTGAGTGGGGGATAACACTCACTACAAAGTCATATAAGTTGATGAATTGTTAAATATTTTCCTACTTACTTCCAACACATATATGCAAATCCTCACCAACTCTTGCGCATTGCTTGTAAAAGAGGTGTTACATAAGGGGCATTACTA
>CAMOHE010049635.1:0-32949 GCA_946598075.1 Artocarpus hirsutus | reverse complement strand
AATAAATACTTTACTTTATAATAAATTTGGTAACTCCCAAAATACTTTCTCACACTTATTTTTACATAAACATTCTTACTTTTACATCATTTTCCTATTCAAACATTCCTTTTCAAAATAACTTATAATATGCACAGCGAAAACATTCAGTGGCGGACTCCATACCCAATCTACACCCATCATCCGTCCGCTAGCTCATCGTTACAATTTATTCTGACCTTCTCGTCGAAATACCTACAGCATGAAAAACTTAATGAGCTAACGCTCAGTAAGTCCCATAAATCCCAAATGGACAATCAATTGGATGCATGATTCAATTATGCTTTCTTATGAACTTTCCTTATCTTCATCATATCTTATCTTTCATTAGGACCCAAGTGTTCGTACCATTGTGCAATATCATTTAGGTCTACGTAACACTGTGATCATATTTTATCCTTTAAACTCCCCTTACTTCGGGAGACGGTACGACACTTTTCTTAACTTCTGGTGACATATTTACCAATTCATTTAATATGGTTGTCATACCAGGCATGAAATGATAATCACATGCTATCCATGATATATGAGTTCATATGCATAGCAGAGTACACATAAGTACCTACTTCGTATACATACACGCATTCATTATTGTATACATTGATACACAATATCTTGTACATAACAATACATAACCTATTATATACTTAGGTATTCTAATCGTATACACATAGGCATCGATTCTATACCTCTTAGATATTCATTTCATAACAACATACAAGTTTGTATTGTAATTGTGGCATCTGGCCCAGGCGTACTCCCTCAAGCCTCCATAGGACCCACTTTGTGGGGCCCTCAGACTTATGGCTCTTATTGGTAGACCATCCCCGTGCCGTCCACTCATCGGTACTGTCCCCTCTAGGGCCCTCTGGCCCCTCAGGGGTTTTCTTTCGCGTCCCTCGGGTTCGAACCTCAAATCTCTTTTAAGAGGTTCTTATTTCCATCTCGAGTACCAATTGAGCTAATAGGTGGGTACTATGGAGGCTTGAAGGAGTACGCCCGGGCCGGACGTAAAAGAAGGAGTACGCCCTGCAAGGAGTAAGTACCCTTCCATCCGAGGGCCCCACAAGATGGGTCCTATGGAGGCTTGAGGGAGTACGCCCGGGCTGGACACCACAGTAATATATACCCTAATATGCATATTCACGCGTTCTACACCTACCATTTCATACTATAGGTGGGAAGGGTACTTACTTGCTTCTGTGCACTGCAAAATAATCAACTTCGATCTTCGGCCTCCTAGACTCTTAGGATCCTATTGGCCAATTACAAAATTATTAGCCAATTCCAATACGTTTCATTACAAAACATTCGTTACTTAATTGTTCGAGTTGTATAACCGTACACAACTTTACAAACATTGATTTTCTTATTTCTTTCTAATTCCACCCTATCGTTACTTACGAAGGGTATAAATCTTTCTAATCATTTTCTTTTCCTATATGTGACCTTATTAGAGCTACTCGGGTTATTCGAGCAAAAATGACGATTTTGCCCTCTGTGCCTTATTGACCGATCTGAGCTCGATTTCGTTATTTTAACATCCATAGCCACTTATTAAATTAAGAATAATGTCCTAGTGGCTCGTATCACTTCATTTCACACTTAAGCCCCTTTTTCATAAAACTTTACGGTTTATCCCCTAAACCAAAAATTGTGACAATTTTGTCCTTGGGGCTAAAATTTTCTCTTTACATAAAAAATTTCTATTTTTTATAAGAAACATTTTGCTCAAAGTAATACACTTTGAATCATTTTCAAAAATGATGCTTTTGCCATTTTAATACTTTTTTCACTTTTAACATATTCTTGAAAATTCAAAACTCACAAACGGTTGAGTTTTTCGACGAACCGTCTACAATGCCTGACAGTTTCGTCGAGATTTACAACTTTTGTGTTTTAACTTTTCCCAAAATCCCACTGTACAGAGGTGTTTTTGGCCTTTTCCAAATCTACCGAGAAAAGAAATTTCCTTTCAATTTAGTCCCTAGGATGTTTTTGTCAAAATCCTCTTCAAACTTTCAAATATACCGTTGCAGAGACCATTTTATGCCTAACTCAAATCATTCTCATGCTCAAACTCCATTTTTGCAATGTCTAACCTTAAAATTGCAAAAATATGATTTTGTGCTAAAACTATCATTTTGCATCATAAATCAAAATTTCACCATCTAAACAGGTCATTCATCACATTCACATGTAATTCCTTCGACCATAAGCTCACGAACTCATATGGACTTGAGAAAATAAAAATCCAAACAAAATTCCTAAAATTTCAAAACTTTGAATACCAAAACTTACCAAAATGACCTCCTTTTGATTTCTAGCCTTGAAATCCCTTTTGATCTGCCTTCCAAACTCCCTTTTCATGCAAAAATGCCATGGGTTAATATTCTCCTTTAAACCCATGAAAAACCCCTTGAAAACTCAATAAAAAGTTTAGAATTTCACCTTAAATCTTGTGAAAATCCTTGGATTTGCTTCTAAAATTGTTTTGGGGTTGTTTTTGGAAAGTTTGGGGTTGAGAAAATTTTTTGAAAGCTTCCTTCAATGGCTGCCGAACTTGGGAAAGCAGAAAGAGGAAAAAATTTTGCGATAACCATGCATTAAATGCATTCTTATCCCATTTGGTGACTCATGGTAACCCATGAGTATACCACTAGGTGTCCTCACATGATTGGACCACCTTTTAGGGCTTGGTGGCCCAATTACAAACTAACAATTGTCCACTTTATTGGGCTAAAATTTACACAGTGTAATTTTTCATCACGTAGTATTTTTCTTATACTGCCATGGTCAAATCAGTGTATTTTATATCCTTAGACTGTATAAAAATATTTAGCTTACTTTTCATTCAATTTTGGAGGCCAATCATAACATTTTTTGTATCTGTATTATCACTTAGCAGTATTCTTATACTGCTTCGGCCTCCTCTCTACCCCAAGTTAAGGTTTGGACAACCTCCGTGTCCTATTTGCGTTCTAATCATTCGTTCATTTATATCACAATTTTACAATTAATTGTGATATAAAATTCATTTTATGGATACTATTTACAGATTTTTAAGTAATTCAACTCATAAAATCTATATTTCACCATATCCAATATTTCATCACATTTGCCATCAAATATGCAATCAATGCTGTTTATTCATACTTTATCGTAATTTTGTAGAAAAATTACAACTTTTATAAAAATCACATTTTTTTAAAAGTAGATTCATTAATTAAACCCAATTAAATATTAGGTTTTATTAATGAAATTTTCTCGGTCATTGCACTTGGAACTAGGATAGAACCTCTTTGTAAATGGATCCTGTTGTGCAGAGGGTTCGGGTGCCAGGTTATTCTAACAAACCCGGATGGTTACAAGACAATCTATGTACTTCGATTTCATTTTAAGCCCTCCAACAATGAGGACTCAGAATCGCTAGGTATCTTAGACTGGACAGCATAGTCATTCATAGCGATTCTATGCTCGTCGTCCAACAGGTCACTGAGGTGTTTGAAGCTAGAACGGAATCCATGACTGCATACTTGCAAGAGGTCAGGACTTTGCTCGGGCAGTTTAAATCTTATTCATTCAAGCATATCCCCAGATTGAAAAACTCTGAGGCCGATGCACTTGCTCAACTCACCTTGGGCTTGGGCAATAGTGAGTTAACATTGGTTCCCATTGAAAGGGTAGCCGAGCCAAGTATTGATAAAGAAGTGGCGAGTGTAACTGAAGAGCAAGAGACCACCTGGATGGACCCAATCATCTGATACCTGACCACAGCCGAATTGCCAGGCTCCTAAGAGGAGGCATGCTGTATTCGCAACAGCTCGACCTGATATTCAATGATCGATGGTAAACTATATCGGCGAGGCTACACTACACCATGTTTAAAGTGCGTAGGGCCTAGAAAAGCCCAATATCTGATGAAGGAGATCCATGATGGGCTATGTGGTAATCATTCTAGAGGGTGATCTCTAGCCTAGAAATGTTTTCGACAGGGATATTATTGGCTGACCATGGAGCATGACTGTAGAGACTTTGCACAGAAGTGTCTAAAATGTCAACAGTTTGCGAGGATGCCTGGACACCACGCCGAGCCATTTACCTTGGTAACATCAGCGTGGCCTTTTACTAAGTAGGCCATCGATCTTATCTGCCCCCTTCCCCAAGCCCGGTCTTAGTTTAAACACTATATTGTGGCCATCGACTACCTCACCAAATGGGTGGAGGTAAAGCCTTGCACTAACATGACCGAAGCCAAGAGCACAAACTTGGTGTGGAGAAACATCATTTGTTGGTTTGGGATCCTGCATACCATTGTGACCGACAACGCAAAACGGTTCGAATCTTTGAGTCTTTTTCACCTATGCGAGTAACTCGGTGTTAAGAAAGTCTTCTCTTCTCTGAGCTACCCACAGAGCAATGGCCAAGTTGAAGCTGTCAATAAAACGATCAAGGATAACCTGAAGAAAAAGCTTGAGGGCCTTAAAGGGGCATGGATATATGAGCTCCTAAAGGTGCTCTAGGTCTATCGAACAACGGCCCAAACTGTCACCGAGAAGACCCCATTTTCTCTTATATACGGGGCCAAGGCTGTCATCTCGGCAGAAGTAGGACTGCCGAGCTTTAGGGTCGAGCAATACGAAGAAATTCAGAATGTTGAAGCCATGATGTCCAAACTTGATTTGCTCGAGGAAAAGAGGAACCGAACTGCAATACGTAATGCAGCTCAAAACCAAGTCGTTGCTCGGTAGTATAACAATGGGTCTAACCGAGAAGCTTCAAGGTGGGAGATTTGGTGCTAAAGAAGGTCACCATTCAACAGCCCGGGTTAGAGTACTTCGCTCCAAAGTGGGATGGACCAAATAAGGTCATGGGAATTGTCTGACCAAGTACCTACAAACTATCTGATATGGAGGGCAACTTGCTCGGTCATCCTTAAAACGCCGAGTTCCTTAAAAAATTCTTTTAGTAACTGATGCCGAAAACTCTTTTTGACCTCTGGCTACATTCTTTTTGTAACTAGGCCTATTAAACAGGACTAGAATGTAAATATTATACATCAATAAAAATTTTAATTTCTACACTATTCCATTGAGCAACGTATGTTAAAGAAAGTATAACTCCCGAAAAGGGGGGCTATAACTCTAAACCGGAGGACTATACAATAACTCCTAAAGAGGGAGAGTCGTCCTAACAAATTGGACTGGGAGGTTGGCTGGCATTAGGCCAACCATTAGTTCATCGCCGTACGGACCACCCTGACAAAGTTGCCATAGCACAACAGTGCCCGAACAACATTAGACTTGTAAAAGTTCCAATGAACTTAAACAAGTCTAAGGGTGGTGACAGGGTTTATGGCACCACATGCCGTTATGCTCTGCCCAACCCAGAATTGGGACTTCCCTGCTTGGTTAAACTCAATAATCCTAGGAAGTTCCTTTCTGAGGAATGTGTAATTGGGGAAAGTAAGACACTTCATCACCGAGACGCTGAACTTGACGAGAATGTTAGTGGGAAGGTGTGTTCAGAATCTCTGATCCAAAAATGTTCTCTCCTGAGGAACATTCAACTTGGGAAATCAACTCAATCCTTCTCCCGAGAAGCATCTAACTAAGGAAGGAGGTTTGAACTTCCTTCCCGAAGAGACGCCAAGCAAGCTTTCAAGGAACAAAATTTTGAATCCGAAGATAATCGCACTTTGAGGAAAAATTTCAATTCAAGGTTAAATCTGAAAGAAAATGCCAGAAAGCAATAAACTTCGAGGAAAATAAAATTTTTATTACAAGAAGCGGTAGAGAAGTACAAATAACCGAGCACCTCCCAAGCCTTAATAAAGAAAAAGGAAAACATAAAAACTAAGCCTACGCTCCATCCTCGGCATCACTGTTCCTAGCCTGATCTTCCCCATTGTCCTCGCCGTCCATTTCGACGATATTATCTTATTCAGACTGCTGTGCTCTACCCTGTTCTTGCACAACAATGGGCAACCAGTCGAAGCCCACCGCCTCGAGATGCTTTTTGATGAGGTAGTCCCGGAGGTCAGTTATTTCAAAGTAGTAATAATCGGCATACTTAAGAGACGCCTTGAATTCCTCTATGGCCTGTGCAAGGTAGCTGGGTAGCTCCTCCTAGAAACATTGGTGCTCGGCCTAGGAAACTCGCAGCTGATACCTAAGGTTGATGACCTTGTCCTTTGACTGGTCGGCCTCAGACTTCGCCTATTCGGCCTCCTTCCTTGCCTCTTCCACCGTCGCCTTGGCTTGGTCTCCTCTTCCTTTGCCTTCCTGGCCTTATCCTCGGCTTGGGAAAGAGCCTCCTTGATTTGATCAAGCTTAATGTTCTTAGCACCGAGCTCTTTCTTGACGTCGTCCTTTTCAAAGGCGGTCTTTTTGTGCCTCTCTTTCTCCAGGTTGAGCTCCTTTCGTCCAACCAGGTAGGCCAAATCTAAGAAGACGTATGCTTGAGAAGACAGAAGTTTAGTACATGAAAAACAAGTCAAAAGAAGCTTGGTACAAAACTGTTACTCACCTTAGCAGCAGAGCGGAAGGTAGCGCTGGATAGGCCTTGAAATCCTCTTCTTGGAGGTGCTCCAAGAATGACTCCTCAGGAATCACATCCCTGAGGTGCTCAAGGATGTGACGGCGGTAATTTACTCACCTTCTCAGAGGCTTTCCCGTTGATGACACCATGACGATTGTGACGGTGGGAGGTTGGGTCTTGCTTGATGAAGCCTTAGTCCTTGTCGACGGGGGTAGGGGAACTTGGACTGTATGGGATGGTTGGTTAGACCACGGAGGCTGCTCAAACCTCGTTGGCTTCTTCGATCTTACAGTCCTCTTCCACTTTGACCCGACCACTGCCTTTCCCTTGGAACGATGAAGGCACTCCATCAGCGCACACCTTTTGTCCGTGTTGCTCGACCGGGAAGATATATCTGTAGAAGAAACAACAATCTCCCAAGTTAGGACGAGCACAACAAAAAAAAAAAAAAAACTTGGAGCTAACCTCCAATCTGGAGTTGGCTCAACAAATATAGGAGCCAAATAATGTACATGAGGTCCTCGTCTACTACAAGTGGCTCCACATCGAAGGAGCCACTCAACGAGTCCTTGGTACTAGATGATGATGGCTCTCTCATCAGCCACTCGGACCTGGATATGCTCAGCCCTAGGATGTCGGTAGTGTTTGGCCTCACCACGGTCACCTGCCCGGTCGATTAGGCAAGTTGGATGTCAAAAGGGGGATTGGTTCTACTAGACTCCCCAAACCAGCCATAAAGGGAAAAGGTCTCTTTCCTAGCAGAAACGCCTGTTGTCTCATGGGCTCTAACTTATTAAACAGGGCTTCGACTGCCCTGATGATATGGCTCGAAGCTCATGGCCTCTTAGACCACACGTGCCCCTATTGAAACGTCCTTGGGACACGTTGATCCACAGGGATGGCCTCACCGGCCCGAATCAGGGTTCCCCCAACATAGAACCACTTGAACTTCAAAGCTTGTCTGAGTCAAGGTTGCTCAAAATAAAGTCCTTTCTGAAACAGGTGACGTAATACCAGCCAGACTACCAGGGAAGCTTCTTCATCTTATACACTTGCTTAAAAGCCTCCCACGGTATTTTAATAGCCCGATGGAACCTCCATAGCCCGTACATCCTGATCAGCAACTTGTAGCTGTTTGGGTTGAGCTGAACCGGGCGCATGTTTAAGTCGTCAAGTGCCCGGCGGAGGAATGGGTGAAACGACAGGCATAGCTTGGCCTTGAAGAAATCTGCGTACAAAGTTATACACCCCACGGGCGGAGTCAGGGGTGAATCATTCTCCTAGGGTGCGATGAGGATGACATCGTTCAGGATGTCAAAATCTTGGCGTAGATCCTTGAGCTATGATTCTGTTATTGCGCTAAAGTAGCCCGCTGTTGATGTTTCCTTGGGCCTAGATACGCTATAAGCGGTTACCCCTCAAACTCGAGTAACCACAACCCTCTCGGCCTCATCCTTGGTGGCACTTCTCTCCAGCTTCACCTCCTCGACTGCTTATTCTTCATTGGAAATGTCGACGGTTATCCTGCCCGTAACCTGGACAGGGGCCCCGGAATCTTGACTAGAGGTACTCGAAACATCGACGGTTGCCTCCAACACGGCTCACTTCTAGACAGTAACTCAGGACATGCCGGTGATGGCCACCCTTATGTAAAGGTCCTCGCCCCTACACGGTCTCACCGAGTGCACCCTGTCCAGTAAGTCGAGGAACTCCTATATGATGACCAAGAAAATTCATTAATAAAATCTAATATTAAATTAGGATTAATTAATGAATTTACCCTTAAAAATTATAATTTTTGTAAAATTGTGATCATGTATAATTGAGTGGTATTAATTGAAAATTTCACTGAGAATGTGATGCAATATTGGATATTTTTAATATAGATTTTATGAGTTTAATTACTCAAAAATTTGTAAATAATATACATAAAATGAATTTTTATATCACAATTAATTGTAAAATTGTGATACATACAAATGGGTACTTAGAATTTGAATAAGATATAGAGTCCATCGAAACCCAACCCAGTGAAAAAAAGAGACCGACGCAGTATAAGTATACTGCTAAGTGAAAACCAGATATGAAAAATATTACGTTTGGCCTCCAAAAGTAAACTAAAGGTAAGTAAAATAGTTTACACAATTTAAGGTTACAAGTTTGCACTAAATTGACCACGGCAGTGTAGGAAAAATATTGTGTGATGAAAAATTATAGTGTAAATTTTGAGCCCTATAAAGTGGACACCCACTTGAATCTTATTGGGCCACCAAGCCATGAAAGGTGGCCCAATCCCATGGTGACACCTAGTAACCCAATGGGTTACTTGATAAGCACTTAGGAGGATAAAGATGCATTAATTGCAAACTTAGCCAAATTTTTTCTTTTCTTCTTCTTCCTCAACTCCCAAGGCAGCCATAGTTAAAGCTTACAAAAAAAATTTTCACACCCAAATCTTTGCAAAAATAATCCCAATCAAGTTCAAGAGGTAAAGTCCAAGAAAGTTCATCAAATTTTAAGGTAAAAATCTAACTTTTTTTCAAGTTTTCAAGGGATTTTTCATGGGTTAAGGGAGAAATTAACTTAATGTGTTTTTGCATAGAAATGGTGTCTAGAAAGGAGATTCAAAGAAACCTTGGAAGGCTAGAAATCAAAAAGTGTTATTTGGGGTAAGTTTTGATTTTTAAAGTTTTAGAAATTTTATGATTTTTGTTTGATTTTTATTTTTCTCAAAAGTATATGGGTTCTTAAGCTAGTTTTTAGTTGAATCCCATAGAAATATGAATTTTGGGATGTGGATATTGTGAAAATTAAGGTTTAAATGTTGAAAATGGTGGTTTGTGTAAAAAAACTATTATTTTTGCAATTTTAGCTTTAGTTTCTCAAAAATGATGGTTAGACATGGAAAATGATTCAAACAAATGATGGAAATGCCTTTGCAAGGGTAGATTTACAGTTTTAAAATGGATTTTTACAAAAATACCCTAAGGACTAAATTGAAAGAAAAAGCTTTTCCTCCGCAGATTTTAAAAATGCCCAAAAACACCCTTGTACAGTGAGAATTTGGGAAAAGTCAAAACATGAAAGTTGTAGATCTCAACGAAACTATTAGGCTTTACTAATGGTTTGTCAAAAATCTCAACCGTTTGTGAGATTTTAATTTTTCAAGAATTTGTTAAAAGTGAAAAATGTTAAAATGGCAAAAACGTCATTTTGTAAAATGATTTAGGGTATAGTACTTTGAGTAAAAATGGTCCTTTTGAAAAATAGGAAATTTTGGTTTAAGAGATAAATTTTAGCCTTGGGGGCAAAATTGTCAAAATTTTCAATTCAGGGACTAAACTGCAAAGTTTCACTAAAATAAGGCGTAGATGTGAAATAAGGAGATCCAACCCACTAGGGTGTTATTTTAAAACTAGTATGTAACTATTTTCGTTAGAATAACGAAATTAAGCTCGGGTAGGTCTGTAGGCACACGGAGGGCAAAATCGTCATTTTTTTCCTAGTAACCCGAACCGCTCCAAAGTGTTCCAAATGGGAAAAAGAAAATGATTAGAAAGATTGCTGCCCTTTGTTAGAGACGATAGTATAGAATTAGATAAAAATAAGAAAACCAATGGGTTTTAGAGTTGTATACAGTTATACAACTCAATTTACTAATTAACGATCACTTTGTATTGAAACATAGTAAATGTGGCTAATGGCTTTTAAACTAGCCAACAGGATCCTAGAATTCTAGAACAAAGGAAATATCAAGGTTGAATTACCCGGCATTCGAATCAAATAAGTACCTATCCCACCTACAGCATGAATTTGTAGGTATAGAATGCATTATGTGTATATGAATACCTGTGTGTATATCAAAGTATATACCTGTGTGTATGTTATTATATGAGTATCTATAACTGTGTTGGCGTATACCTATAAGTATACTAAATAAATACCTATGTGTACATTATATTGTATACCGATGTGTATAATAATGTATACTTGTAAGTATAAAAGTATGTACCTATGTGTATAATATTGTATAGAAGCACTTGTATTTTGTGTATAACATGTGTTTATCACTACATGCATGGTATGTTAACCATAATAAATAGACTGGTAATTATATCACCAAAAATTAAGAAAAGTGTCGTACCGAGTCCTGACTTAAGAGGAGTTTAAGGATTACAGTATGGTCACGGTGTTATGTAGACCTAAGTACGCAATGGCATGAACACTTGGGCCTTAGTTAAAGATAAGAAATGATAATGATAAAGAAGGTTTAAAAGAAAGCATAATTGGATTGTGCTTTTATTTGAATGTACATGTGGGTTATATGGGACTTACTAGGCGTAAGCTTATTTAGTATTTCATGCCGTAGGTATTCTGACGAGAAGGTCAGATTGGGTATGGAATCCGCTGCTGTTATGTTTCCGCTGTACATATTTTATGTTATTTTGAAATGTAAGGTTTAGAAAATGATATTGTATAAGAACAGTTGTTTATGTAAGTACAAGAATATATTTGTGTTTTCAAAGTTGCGAAAACCAGTATTGTATGAACAAGAGAATTAAGTAAATATATATATATACATATATATATATATATGTTTATGTTTCCAAAGGTAATAATTTTTGTATGTGGGAAAAAAAATTTTCCTAAATTTTCTCCTATATGTAAGTAAGAAAAAGTTTTATTACAGCCTGAAAAGGCGGGTTGTGACATCCTGCTTGGGTATCGTCTCAGCACCGACCCCTTAGTATTTCGGCCTACCGGCTTGCTTTGTCCTACACTGGGGATAGTCTTTCTATATCAACCTCCATGGAGGTTAACTCCTCGGTTTTCATACTACTATCTGACCAAGAGATATTCATGTTCTGAGAATCAAAAAGGTCACTCATTTTCGCTTGCTTCTTAGAAGTTACCTGGTCGAGTTATGGAAGCTCTAGAAAATTGATATCCTCGGGTTGGTGACTATAGCTCAACAGCTAAAACTCAGGAGTTACGAAGTGTGGCCTAGATTGTACGTGTAAATGAAGAGGCACGATGATTATGCCTGTAAGGGAAGCACCCAGTCGCGTATCAACATGTGTCCATCTGAGCTTCATCGTGTGACCTCTCATCTCCCACTGCCTTGGGGCACCGCTTAAGCTTTATCTTGAGCCGACCTCACCGTCTCAGCATAGTCCACCCGGCTAAGCACCGATAAGGTGGACTAAGGTGCTACTGTTAGAGGTGAGCTCGACGTCATAGCCGAGAAACCTTTTTCCAAGTGGTCGGCAACACAGCTCGGCAAAGCTATGGGGAGTTAACAATTGATCTCGGTGACGTCGTATCGTCTATCCGAGGTGCTTTTCAGGGCCTTCCGTGCCGCACCATAGCTGGTCGCCTCCTCAAGTCAGAGACCAGCTCGGGTCGGTTAACCCTTACTCGCAAGTAGGTTGCTACTCGCTATCACCGGCTAACATATGGCGGACAACTCATCATCGGATAGGAAACAATCCACCGACGGAGGGCACAACACTTGTCCTTTGCCGTCTAACACACTTTGATGTGACACACGGGTCGTGAAAAAAACCCACCTAACACCCGGTCCAAGTGGCACCTATAAATAGGGTGAATTTGTTGCATTTAAGGCACGCATGCTCCTTCCCACCTAACTACTTCCCATTCTCTGTCGAGCAACCCATGCCTTGAGTGTTGAAAAGCCCTTGTCTATTGACTGACCTGATTTTCGTTGCTTCCTAAGTATCCCTCCTCTTGTTGCAGGATCAACCGAGCAGGTAGAAACGAACAGGTAAAAGCTGCCCACCGTGCATAGCCACACGTGGTGTTGATCCATCGCCAAACTCCAGTAAGCATCAACAAAGAAATACTATGGCACTTTTTTTTTCTTGAATTTCTGGAAGAGAGACAAAAAAAAAAGGATGAAACAAATTGAATAGAGAATTGATTCTCTACCTTTGGTCGATGTCCTTGCCATAACCAAAAGCCTTTGTGGTTTTTTTCCTTCATTTTGTTTCTTTTTTCTTTTCTGTTAATTATTTAGTATTTTAAATTTTAGTTTTAGTTTTAGTTTTAGTTTTGATTGTATAAGGGAGAGTCTATTGTAAGTAGATAGAGTTCAAGTTTGTAAACTATTCAATTCAATCCAACGGCTGTAACGACCGTTATTTTAACGGGTATGATTTTTGTAAAATCATATGAATAAAATGTCATTTTAGCATTTTTACGAAGTCTCCGTAGTAAATATTTAAAACCTACCTATCACTCACTTCTACCAACCTTGTCCTGCTACATTAATGCTCAATTAAGTAGCCTCCTCCTCATTTGGCTAAAGGTCTCCGAAGGAGACATAGAATTAATTCGCCTTAACTACTTAGAGACATAGAATTAATTTATCTCAACTACTTACAGACATAGAATTAATTCACCTCAACTACTAGGAGACATTGATATATTTTCTCAACCACTTTTTTAATGCTTCCTTCATTTTCTTCCACAACTTGGCCCATTTGCCCCATCAATTATGTTGGCATTATTTGCTAAAAGTCTCGATGGGAGACATGATAATATTTTCTTTTAATGATAATTTGTTTCTTCCTACAACTTTGCCATAAACCTACAATTATCTCCCGCTCCTCAATTATTTTGATGCCTTTTTATTCAACCATCACCACTTTCTTCTCTAGTTTCTCATTCTCTCCTTTCTGACTTCAATTTCTAACTAAAGACACAAGACATAAAGCTCTCTTTGTAGCCAAGTAACTATAATTCCCAGCCATGTTTAAAGCCGTTTTGGAGTCAATTCAAGCTTGATTTTTAATCCAAACTTTGGTGCTTTTCAAAGGAGTTTTGAGGTAGGTTTTCTTTAATTCAAACTTGGTTTTTAGTATGTGTTTTCTCCATGTTTAATGCATGGTTTTCATGTTCCAAGTTCATACAAATTTCTAGTTATGTTAACATGCATATTTGAGCATTTATGAACAAAAACTTAAGTCGTGAGTTAAAACACTCAACCAACCTTTATTTTGGTTTGACAACAATGTTAGGAACATGTTAGGAATGTTTAGAAATAGTTTCCATAGCTCTATGGTTAATGTTTTAAGGTTTTGAGCTTGAAGAACAAACTTAAGCATATTTTTATCATTATTAGCAAGAAAGACTAGAGATATGGTTTGATGATGATTTTGGTAAACTCATGAGAATATGTTTATTGTGATCATATAATGCATGCTACCTATTTTGGAATGATTTTGAGATTTTGAACAAGAATAATATGCTTTGGGTTAAAGAGAAACTTAACCTTCCATAAACCTTGTATTATCTCTATGGGCAGTAGCCCTTTCTTGAAATTCTAAGATTAGATGGAAATGAATTTTATAAATTGGTTTACATATTTTAAAAGTAAACATCCTAAGCTTTCCAACGAACTATCATGAGGCTAAATTGGAGTTGTATTTTATTTTCTATGAATTTTTTAATTTTTGGATTGGAAACTAGTAAACCTACCAGTGGCAGTATACCACCCGTCTACCTTAAGTGAACCACCTGTAAATCCATATGCTAATTATAGATAGTGAACCTGACTTTTTGCAAAAGTATACAGCCAGTTTATCATGGTATACCAGCTGCTAACTTGAACCAAGAACCCAACTTTGCTCACCTTATAATCCCTTAATGTCTTGCAATATTTCCAACACTATCCAAGGTAATTTATGAACCTTATTAGAGACTAAAATATATAGATTTACACATAATTCATTTATGGATGTGGTTATATGTTGTGCTTTAGTTTTAATTGTCCTTATGCACATCTTAAGATCAAGGGTGTGTGGAGCTAACATTAATTAATCCCGAGATTAAAGGATCGTTGATAAGCTTGGAAGGTAGGGATTCTATTACTCATCTTTTGTAAGGTTTTTATGGAATTAAAATTGATTGTTTTACCACAAGATATATGTATCTATGTTGAACTACTATTATATGAGAATCACATATGAAACTATGACATGAACTCGCCCTATATTGATTAGCGAGGAACATAATGAAGTAACATATGTTGCTATAAGTTGGGAAGCATGGTTAGAAAAATTGACTCTTTAAATAATGATTAAATATTGAGAAATGGTGAGACGTGAAGAGGGCGGCGGTTACGTCCTTGGGCACGAATACCCTAAAAGGTAAAATAGGGGGATGTGATGACGCTCCCTTGGGTCGAAAGTCCCAGAACACACTATACAGGAATCGACTTGGTGAGGACTCGGAGCTTAATGTCCCCTCACCGTAATACCCTCGGAATGTTTGGAGGGTAGCCAAGTACGCCCATTTGGGTTTTGATAAGTTGAGCGTTATTTTATTTAATGTGGATACCTAAGAATAATGATGAATTGTAATATTTGTATATATGTATAAGTGTGAAACTTGGTAATGATTAACTATGGTATCCACGAGATATGATCATAATAAACCTCATAATCTGGTATATGATGTAAAATTAACTAACCATACAGTTTTAATGTGGTAATAAATAAAACCTTAAGGTGAGTAATGATTTTCCCTACTGGACATGTCGATGCTCATCCCTATCATATTTACATCTCTCAGGTGGAACTCAGTGCAACTTATCTGACGAGAAATAGGCAACAACACTGTTGATTTCGTGTTGGAAGATCTTTGTTTAATTGTAACTTGTCTAGATTACGTAAGATTCGTATTTCTTTTGTGATGGCTATGTTAAGTTATTTGGGAATTGTACTATGGTGATGATGACTGTATTTTAAATATTTAGTGTTACACTAAAAACTGTGGTTTGAATTTTAAATGTTTGTTTTTTTTTTTTTTTTTTGTTTAAAGACCCATTGGCATTGTTTAATGGATTTAAATAATATTAAATCTAAGTTTATTTTTATTTATTCAATACTGCTAACCCCACACAGGGGCGTTACAACGGCATAAAAAATGAGTCTTATATATAAGACCTATTTAGAGGGATATATCGTGGCATTCCTACTTTCAAATTATCCATAACATCGTGTGGTAATTAAAGATAATAAATTGTTTTTAACACCACTGTGCAATTATGCTAAAAAGAAGATAAATCCTTCCGCTTGTATCGACAGAAACTTAAATCCTTGGCAGTAATTTCATTACCCATAGCTCTCCTACTAAACAAAGCTCTAATGTTATATACGCTCCGTGCCAATCGCCAAGTAGCTGGGAGGGACAACGCTTTTGTTTTATGAGTTTGGTGAACGTGTCATCCACATGACACATGGATGGGAAATTGTTATTGTTATTATTATTATTATTTTCAGGGGAATTACTATGTTATATATATAGACTTAAAATGGCATGCAGAGTTTTGTAAATGAAATAGGATACGATATAGATTGGAATCATATTCACAGCTATCACAAAAACGTCCATTCTAGCAACCACCATCTTCTTTAAGCATATTAATATGTTAGACAAATTTCTCCTAGCTTTCCCCATGTTGGATGCCTACAAATTAAAAATAACTAAAAATGATAAGACAGTTTGCATAACTTTGTATATACATATACATATATATAATGACGCGTCAAATGAAAGGCTCCTTAATGCTAGGAGCAGAATGGGTGATTACAGCATCACCAAAACAAGAATGCGACGAAAAGAAAGCACACATATGCCTGCAAGTTAAAGAGAATAACACAGATGGACGTGACGAGACAAATTCTCGTGCGTCACAAAGTCATATAGACGTTATAATTTCTACAATAAAACATTTCACCACTTTGACATTATTTTACATGTTGGCACTAATCTCAACCACCAAATATCATCGTTTACTAGAGCAAAAAAGTGGCACGATTTATAAATTATGTACCCTAACACTTATATGGATATCAACCACCAAACATGCAGTAAGATAATTAGCAGAATGCAAACACACACACACACACACATATATATGTATTGATCATTTTATATTCAGAAATCCCCTGAGCTGACTCTCTGAGCCAGAGTTTGAGAGCAGAGCCTTCCACCGGACGCTAACATCTTTGAAAGGCATAAAACTACAACGTAGGTGTTTATGAGGTGGTTCAAACCCCAGACTTTGTGGCAGTGAACCAAAGGCCTACATACTTGGTATCCTTTTTGAGCAATCTAATCTATTTGAATGGATGCATAAACAGTTAGTCAAAACAAAAAGTGCAAATTCTAATTCTCAGCGTTGTAGTGTTAATTTGGACCCAAAAAGAACCGTTTGTCATGTAAAGTCCCAAAAGTTCGTCAAGGCCCCCATGGATTCCCAATGGAGCAATTGAGTGCAGGGGAAATGGCATGACATGATTGCGTACGACGATGCCTATGGATCCACACCGGTGCAAAAGATCCCTTATTAATTAGAGACCAAGAAATTATTATAACATGATGAAATCATCATCTTTTTAATTCTACTGTTATCAGTATCGTATCTTGCTATTATCAATGTTTGTAATATCCTTATTTATCACGATAACCAACTATCTTTCTGTCTTTGCATATATAAGCATGTTTGATTTTTGAGTACTGCATTACTCAAACATATGCATACACATCATACAAATTTATCTAGGGTGGGCTCACTCCATACATGCGTGCTATGTTGGTACACTCTTTTTCTGTTGCTCTTAAACTACACCATGATGATGATGATATGCATTGATTAATTGAAATTATGGGACCTGGGAGACAAACGAGCCTTGAGAGGATATTTCATGACAGTGGTGAACTCCTGTTTCTCGGACAAGTCAACCTCATCTCCATCGACGGGTTTCCAATGAAACCTCCAAACCAAATTGGCAACAAAATACTCCAAATGAAGAATGGCCAGCCCATAACCAGGACATATTCTCCTTCCTGCTCCAAAAGGCATCATCTTTATCTCCTTATTTCCAGTGAGCAAATCAACGGGGGAGTGGGACAGGGAGCCACCCGCGCCCAGGAACCTCTCCGGCTTGAATTCCATAGGATCCTCCCAAACGTTAGGGTCCCACGCCATGTCGGCCACCATGAAGTTGATGTTGGCGTCCTTGGGCAAGACGTGTCCCCCAAGAACCACCTCATCCTCGGTGATGGCGTGGGGGAGGACAAAGTGTCCAGGTGGGTGACGCCTAAGGCCCTCAAGTACTACGGCCTTGAGATAAGGCATGTTTTGCAAATCATCCTCAACTACTTCTTCTACCTGTTCATGCTTCTGCCTAGTTATGCGTTTGATTTCGGCGTAGAGCTTGTCTTGAATGTGGGGGTATTTGACTATGTTCGCCATTATCCACTGCAACGCCGTCGATGTTGTGTCTGTACCTCCGTTCAGGAATTCAGAACATAAACTCACCATTTCGCCGATATCTAGTTTTCTGGTCTTGTCTTTATCTTTCTCGGCCGGTGAAGGCAGGTTGAGATCCAACAGGGTGTCCACATAGCACACCACATCGTTGTTGTTGTTGTTGTTGTTGTTTCTCCGGGCTTCGATGAGCGGGATCAGCACGGCCTTCTGGTTCTGGTGGAGTTGGAAGAACTCCTGCCAACGGTTTCTGAGGAGAATCTTGGTGATTTGGGGCCAAAAGTTGAGGATATTGAAGCGTCGGAGGTTGAGAAGAAGACGCCTCTGGACGGTCTCGATCTCCTTAATTTTGGGCTCCGCAAGCTTGTCGCCAAAGCACATGAGGACCAGAAGGCAGAACATGGCGTATTGAAAATGCTCCACGACCACAACAGTATGATCAACATCAACATCAACATCAACATCATCATGAGCGGTATTAGTAGCAGCAGTGAGGCGGTGAAGGAGGAGATGTAGGACCCAGCGGCGGGCGTTGGAGAAGGAGCTGACGCGGGAAGGGTGGAGGATGTGGGAGGCGAGGTTGCGGCGGAGGAGGCGCCATGTGGGGCCGTAGGCGGCGGAGCTGATGTTGTGTTGGTTGCTGCTGAGGATGCTGTTGGTCAAGAGGGCGGGAGGGCGGTCGGCAAAAACGGCGCCGTGTTGGACCAAGGCCTGATGGGCAAGGGTGCGGTCGGCGACGAAGACGAGGGGGCTGCGGCGGATGCGGAGGGAGATGACGGGGCCGTACTTGCGGTGGAGGTCGCGAAGGATTTGTTCAATCTCGGTGGATGATTTGAGAAGCCAGGAAACGGTGCCAATAATTGGGAAAGTCTTGGGGCCTGGAGGGAGGCTTTTGTTTGAGTTTGGGTTTCTGGACATGAAAATTGATCTCACCAACACACCGATGAACAGCGAGACCACCATCGCCATCACCATCGCCAGCCACCTTTCCATTTTCTCTTTTCTTTTGTTTTTCCTCTGTGTCTGATGATGGAGGGAGGATTGCTATTCAGTTGGGTGTTGTGTTATCCACATCCGGGAAGGAGTTGAAACTGTGGTGATAAATAATGCTGACGATGGGGGATTGTTTTTTTCTTCAACCCTGTTGTTTTCCCATCAATCCCGTTTATAAATGTTTGAGACGAGTCCACGAGTGAATAATTTCTTGCCCCGCAAGAGAAATTAATGTGTCCCCACCAAGACCATCATCCTTTGTTTGGCACTCGCGGTTGAGAATAAGTCAAGGCAACCAATCAAATATACATCAATCCCATCCAACTCAATCGCTATATCCTATAAATATATATATATTCCCCTCGCATTTGATCAATAATACATGTCATTAAAGAAAATAATAATACGGAATATTATAATCTTTTAATATATGTATATATTATTACTCATGTGAAACTCAAGGAAGGTTTTCACACGCATCTCACAATTGCACATGCAAGCTAAAATAATTTCCCAGCTTATGGCTTCGTTCAGTTGGGTGTTGTGTCATACATATGCATATAACGAGATAAAGAAAATTGTAAAACTATCCCTGGGTTTCTTGGCCACAAGACTCAAGACACAAAGCGCAGCGAGAGAGAGTAAAGCCTAAATGCATTGTGCGTCATGATTCATAACACAATACCAATACAAAGTAGAGAGTAGCAACCCTTGTTAGTCGTTACCACTTACTTGATGGAGTTATGAAACACAAAGCTCCTTGACTAAGCCCAATCAAGTCATGAAACTAATTCACACACAGCATACATGTTATAGAGCATCATCTATAACACCACACCTTAGACTTAGAGCATAGAGCAGATGTATTTATCACAAACTGAACTTTCCACTTCCTATTTATCATCCAACAATTCCCCTCTTTATTTCAATTTTCAATTGTAATGTAATGTCGTTGTCGTTTTCCTTATTAATGTCGTCCCTTGTAATTTCTCCATTCCGCGGCAGGCCTACTTGACGGCCCAATTCAAAATATCAGCTCGGCCCATAACTCCACTTTCCTCAGAATTCTTTCCTGATCTCATCTTTTTTTTTTTCCTTTTCTCCCCTTCTCTTGGGGGCTTTGGGGATAGGCGGATTGGTGAAAGGGTAAGGCAATCTGTCTCCTCATTTCCTGCTGGAGTTTAAGTCAGGAGTTTCTGATCTTCCAAATTCCAAATTCCAATCAATCATGGCTATGGCTACTGGTCAGTTTTCTTACTTATCTTATGTATTTATAATTAGTTTCCAGTTTTCTGTTTTTGTTTGATTTGATGTTTGATTATAATAATATCCTTTTTTCATATATAAATTCATATCATATTCATGTATATGTATATGTGTGTGTGGTTGTCTTAGTATTGATTAATAATAGTAATAATAAATGATATTGTTTTGGAGATTCAGAATCAGAGTGTAGCGATGTTGGGAAGGAGAAACCGGAATCGGAATTGGATTGTGATGGTGATGGTGATGGTGATGTGGATGGTGATTTGAAGAAGAAGAAGAAGAAGAAGAAGGGGATGTTGTTAAGTAGAGAAGAGAGAATAGAGTTGGGTCGGTTGTTTCAGAGCGCAGTGAGTTGCTACGATTGGCAAGTGGCCGAGAGTTTGGTGTTGATGGGTGATCCACCAGCTCTTAACGATGCTTTATGCATAACTCTCGATTCCATTTGGTTCTTGACCACCGAGCATGAGCTTTTTGGAATCACAGCATTGATTAAGAACATCATTGCCAATGGTGCTTATGACTTCACCAGAGCCGCTCTCCGGACTTCCTTTCTTGCTTCCTGTGTCTCCGCCTGCCAGACACGTGCTATGACTCCCTCCGATACTGTCACTCTAATGGCCCAGAGGTCTGCTTTTTTTACTCTGCTCTTTTTACTAATTACTAATTGTAGTACATTTTCAAACTCCTCCATTCCATTTCCAGGCTGCACGAGCGGCTTCAGGAATGCAATGGCGATGAGGTCTTGAAAGCAGAAGCCGGAGCAAAGTTCCACAAGTTCACCGAATGGGCTCTTAAATGCATACATTGCCATTTGAGAGACAAGAATGACCACACCGACACCCACGATGGACTTGGTTGTGCTTCACCCTCTGCCTCTGCCTCTCAGGGTGTGGTGGAGAACCAAATACAACTCCAGCTATCTGCTTTTAAGGCCTTCATAGATCTTGCTGGAAATCATCTTACAGGGAAGGACTTCACTGAGGCCTTTGACGCTGCCTGCTTTCCCCTAACTCTCTTCTCAACTTCATTTGATACCGGTTCCTCCGCCACTGCCACCACCGCCATCCAAGGTCTGCTCGCTATCTTAGTAGAAGGTGGTGCAGACAACGTCAATCAGTGTTTCCTTGAAGCTTCTCGTTTCGGGAGCACACACCTTGTCCGCATTTTGCTACAGGTATGTTGGCAATATGTTTATGCTCCTTTTTTTTTATTTGTTCTATTTTAAAATTTTGAATTTATTTTCGAAAATACAAGGCCAATCTATCAAACTTGTGATGCATACTAATGCCATGGAATATTATCAATATCTTCATTCCTGCGAAGCACTATCAGAACAGTGACAACCAAAATGAAACATAAACAAGGAGAAGAGTTAGGACCATAATATCATCACATGCCTTGCACCATGTTAAGTTTATCTATTCAGATCCAAAACCCCGAACTCTTACTCAACAGCTCTCCCAAGTCCAAAGCATTACCCTTGTAGAATAATAATGCATTAGTATTATGATACCATGGTACTTCTTATTTGGGGAATGGATGGAAGTTTGGCTCTTTAAAGGCATATCTAATCTATTATCTAATAGAATTATTGACTTGTTGTTTTTGTTTTGGAAATTGTCGTGTTGCATTTTCAACTTCAAAGATTGCACAAAGGAACAGCTTGGACGTCGATGTTGACCTCGCATTGGGCTTTGCTTCTCACTACTGCAAGATTGGCACCATGGAGTGTCTAGTGGAAGAGGGTAATGCAATTGCTTTCTTAGGCCCTTTGATGAGAGCGGCAGAGAGGGGATGTATGCAGGTTGTTGAGTGGTTTATGAAAAGAGGTTGCCGAGACATGGAGCTTTGTCTTGCCCTCACTGCTGCAACTTCTAGTAGCCAAGTTGATGTAGCCGCCTATCTCCTTCCTCATGTTCCTCATCACGTTCTTCAAACCCTAAGCATCGAAATCCTTAAAGCTGCCGGCGAAAGAAGTGCTGGCTCCTTGGATGGCGTTGCATTTCTCCTCCGTTCTGACTTCTTAGGTGATCCTGCAGCTACTTATGCTGTTGCAGACATTATCTCTAGGTCCGACGATGGGGCTGTAGCTCCAGAGCTCAAGGCTTTTCTTCAAGAGCACTGGTCGGAGGCAGCTTTCTTGGATGGATTGACCCAAGGACAGGAACATTACATGAACATCGCAAGGATTCTGAAGTGGGGTGGATCTCCTATTTGCTTAAGAGATCTTCCAGCCCCATTGAGGGTGACGATCGCTTACCTACCGCTGTATAGGGAGTGTGTTGAGGCAGGTGGGTCTTTGTTGTCTCAAAGGTTAAGGGGGAGGCTTGTCGAAGCTGTGACAAGACTTGACGGTGCAGCCTCAAAAGAGGTCAACCAGAGCAGAGAGCTCCTGGCTGTTTTAGAGCATCACCTTCCTCCATTTTTGCCTCATCCATTCAGAGTTGGCTAGCAAGATTTTTACAAATCCATCTTGGTGGGTTTTTTTTTTTTTTTTTTTTAAATAATTATTATCCTTTGCGGTGACCACCTGATATACAAATATACACACGTATATGTAAGAGAATAATATTTTAGGTGGGTTCGGTTGACAAAAAGCTAAGGGTTTTTGTGTCAATTTTCGTTCCATGACATCTTAGGATGCTGCACCTTTTATGTGGGCGTTGCCTATAGATTATAGTACCAATCCTATGGGTGGATGTGCATGGTGATGTTATCATGTTAAATGAGTTGAATCATGATATGTGTTTATTTTGTATATTGAGTTTTTAAGAATTGACTGACATACTCGTATTAGTATATAATGTTGTTTATTGGCCCAGGTTGGTCTATTGAACTATGAACTCTCTCATCTGGACTCTCTTTTATTAAAATGCTTCTTATCTAGTATGATTGATTCCTTGTTCACTTAGTGGCAATTAATTATTCAAGAAAGGATTGTAACATTAAATCTAGGTTGATTTGCAACTGCATAATTCGTTCGTTTTTGAAGGCTGCTTTGTAAGACTAGTAAGAAATGCTTACAGATGGAAGTTCCTTGAATTCTTCAAAGACAGCTTTTTAAGGCATCAATAAGCCTTTAGAAGGACGCTTTCGACTTTCGTCTCATTGTTAATTTTATTTAGTTGAACAAAAACACTCTGTAGAGGCCAAATTCTTCTTCTTTTGCCGGTAATTTTTTTTTAATTGACAAATTTCCTTTGTCCTACTTTTCAACATCAGTACAAGAATCAAGTATAGGCCTAACGTATTTCTTTTGTTTCCAAAAAGAAAAAATAAATTTAAATTATATAGAAACTCTTAGGACTTGTTTAGCACACTATATTATATTGTGTTGTATGATATTTCATTGTATTATTTTTTATATAATACAATACAATATAATACGGTATGTCAAACATGTCCTTAATAAAATCTACGTTCCCCAAGCCAAGCCACCGCAGAAGGGCTTTCTACTAGCTATTCCTCTTTGAATGAAATCTGTCGAGAATCATCATCGTCAGGATCAGGAACACAAGATGACCAATAAATTGGCAAAAGCGTGCAGGCGGCTTGAATCAGGAGGGCTTTAGGGAAGCCTGAGAAATCATCGCCAACAAAGCCAGCCAGAGCAACTCCAAGATAACCACTGATAATCAGCGCCAATGCTATGGCCGATCCCATCAATGCCATCAGCGAGCCCTCACAACCTGCAGGGCACACCCTGGCCATTACCACACTGAACGGAAGAATCTTAAAAAAGAACATGGCCTCCAATAACCCTGAAACTACCACTACATACAACCAATCTGCCACTCCCACACTTGTATACACCCCCTTCACAAACAACACGTCTGATACCATCAGCAGGCCCATTGCTCCCTGTAATCCTGCTATAACTTTCCTCGGCAGCACCTGCTTCAACCACCGGTCATACACTACACCCCACGCCAGCATCGCTGCACCCACGAATCTATCTTCAAATGTTGTGTCTGATAAAAGAACATAGTCCCTGTAAGTGCCAGAATTACTGCATAAGAGGCAGCAAACCATGTTAGCGAGCGAGTGACAGCTGGATCTTCCAGGGCTAGTTTGAGCCTGGAGAGCTGTTTCTTGAGCCCCACATTTGATGATGAAGATGACGTCTTTGGAAGGTTCAACGAGCTCTCGTGAACTGCAATGGTCAGGAGAAGCTGGAGAGACACTATGAGGCCAAAAAGCAGGAACAGCTTTAGGGGAGATACTCTGTCTATGATGAGACCACCTAGGAGGTTCCCAAGGACTCGACGAAGCCATCCAAACAAAGGATTGGAGGTCACCGGAGGAGGATGATGGTTGGTGGGTTTCGGAGGAAGTGGGAGGCTGTTGTTGTTGCTGCTGTTTAGTGGCCTCCACGACGATGGCTTCGTTGGCAACCTCAGCAATCGAAGCCCCGAGATTGCCGATGAGAAGATAAATGGTGATGGTGGTGATTGAGATGCCTGACTCGGCAAGGATTGCTATTGCCAACCATGACACTGCTTGTAGGAAAGCTGCATCCACAGAAATTCAATTCAATTGTCATGAGTCACGAGGAGGTTTTTTGAATGGGCAATAGTATCATGTCATCTGTGAATGAGTTCAATTTTATTTTCCAAGGCCGGCCTTAAACCACGTACATGAAAAGGGCAAACGTAGTTTAGAATTACTGTAATTTTCATACAGGCTCTCAACTGATTCCTGATTCCTGATATCTGGAAAGTATTCGCTTGTGTAAATAATTATGTGAGCAAGTCGGGATTATTTCATTTTAAATTGCCATTTAAAAAGAAAAAGGAGATTCAAAATGGTGAAAGAAGCTTTGAAGAATACGTAACAGCTTTAGCTTTTTGATAGATGGGCATTCAGAAGAAGAACCTGAAAAATAAAGAAAGAAAAGAGAAGAGGTACCGCCAAGAGCAACGTAGGGGAGACGATGCTGGCCGGAGATGTAGAAGGAGTCGGAAACGACGCCGTAGAGAGGCTTTGCGACCATGGGAATGTTGGCGGAGTTCTGAAGGAGTTGGAGAGTGGATGAGTCCATTTGGAGTGTGTCTTTGAGAAAGAAGTTCACTCCCATCCACCCCAAAACACCTCAATCCCTGTACCCAATATCCAATCCCCACCACTCGCTTCAATAACGTCATATTCATTCCGTTCCCATTTCCACCCATTGTTATTCCTTCCTTTTCTTTATCAACGAAATCAGTCGATCAATCGATCTCGTACAAGGACGAGGACGGACTCGGAGAGATAGATTCATTTCTCCTACAACGAGAAGCTTCCCAACTCCCTCTCCCTCTCCGAGCGTCTGATAAAAAGAAAGGAGATGAACATTCGTGGTTTTGTTTGTAACTACCAATATAATAATTGTTTATACATACACACAACATGTTCAGTGCTGATTTTCTCCGGAGAATTACATCGGACACGTGTCTTGTTTGATTCCTCTTCTGCCGCCACGTGTTCTCCTTGTTTTTCCTTTCTTTCTTGTACTTTACAAACCAAACACAACCTCCTCAACATTTACCTTGGTGGTTACTGGTTCCATTTCGATAGGATTTTATTACGTTTACTTTGTGGAAATGAAAGACATACAGAATTTTTTTTTTTTTTTAAAAAAAGCATGGTATCGGTTGCACAGCTTTGCAGTTACAAGTCTCACTTATCTATTCCTAATTGAATGTCTTTGTTTAATCATCTGCTGTTGCAAAACCATGCTCCCAGTTTTCTTCTTCTTCTTTTTTTTTTTTTTGGTGGCAATTGATGAGATACATTCACTTTTCTCCCTACATGTTTGTGTTTACAGTTACTTGCCTCTACTAGTGTGTTCCCATATACCCACCTCCCCATCTTACTATAATGTATTTTAACCAACACTTACCAATATTCTATTTACTCACTCTGTTTTTTCTATGTCGTAATCATAATCTCACAACTCTTTATCTGATAAAGATATAAAAAAGGCAGAATATTCGGATGACTTGCAAGAATATTTTTCCCATTCTTTAAGCTTAACCCTCCTTTAAAAAAAAAAAAAGCCTGTAATGTTAACTCTTAAGAATCATGCATGATTGTTCGTAAATTGGTACTCGATAATCTAAAGAATGGAAACTTTCTAGTCGCAAGAAAAAGAAACCAGTCGAGGATCTAGAAAGTAGAAACCTCATCTTCATCAATTACCAGTTATATATCTAGCAGATCCAAAAAAAAAGAGGGGGGCCAAACCCAGAAACTCCACCAAATTATTTATTCGGAAATAGAATGGTCGGTTCACTCCTATGGTTGAGGCATTAATTTATAGGTTAACAAATTTATTGAATTGAAGCACATGGCAATTCCCTTGGACGAGTACAATATAACAAGCTATCATAATGATTTCTCTTTTTATGAAAAATGAAAAGAGTTGCAAATCAACGCCAAATTTGCCAATTGCCAGCAGAGAGAGCAACTTTTTAAGTTTATTATTTTTTTTTTGGCGTTTTGATTTGGTAGTAAATACCTAGTAGCTATAGAATACTTCAAACATGAGCTCCGAAAACCATCTCTCTCAACGATGTCAACGGCGAGCTATGTCCATGAACGACGGTGTCCCTCCATAGAGCCATTCCTGTCGGTAACAAGATATAATAGCTTATATATCAGAATTTTGTCACATTAAGAAACTTTCGTACTACTTCTGGGATAATGATTTCTGATTCACGATTAACAACCTATCCATAAAAATAAACCAGCAGTTGCTGCCAAAAAGAATTCCCTGCTGATACTGTTGAACCTGAAACACCACAAGTTTGAAGTTTCACATCAATCCACCATTCAAAAATACCATTAGATTGGCAGTGACTACATACATCAAGAGCCTCACCAATACAAGCACACGATATTCCCATATCCATAAAAGAAAGAAGCCCAAGAAGAGCCAAGGAACCTGTAACCATGTAACAGATAATATATGAAAATAAGTCAACAGAAAAAAATACTAGTATTAAAACCTCTAAAGCAGGTCAAAATAACACAACCTTAACCTCTGCGACTAGTCATCAAGCTCAGATGTTTTTTTTTTTTTTTTTCATTCATTTTCTAATCTTTATCATTACTGCTGCTTCTTCAACGTGCATAAACAATGTTATCAGTTACACGTACGGTGTCTAATTTACGTGGCGTTGGCTTTGTCAACAAGAGCAGAAAAGCAACGAGGGCTACTGCAACTGACTTCTTTTTTTGGATCAACGCAACGGTTTCTCATCCTATAGAGTATAGAGTTCAAGAGGCAGCAAGAGACGCATAGAAATCCATATTATACTGACAAACCGGATCATACTGTTTGGAGAAAAATATTGCCATGAGATGAGTTCCCAAAGACATTTTAGAAGACGAGCCATGCTCAAGATTAGAAAGAAATAAGGTTTGTTTATTTATTTATTTTTATTTTTTTTATAAAGTTGACTCATTTAAAATGCGAATGAGGCTCAGAACTTTGAAATAAGGCCTCTGTTACTGTTGCTAGCGAGGAGTTAGGAGGGCACCAATCGGATGTCCATAGCTAGCATTTGACGAGACTGATGGAACTGCTTGCACAAGTTTTCATATGCTGTGCGCATAAAAGGAAACGAACACACTAAATTTTGTTACGCACCTAGTTTTTAAAGTCAGTTTGAGAGGTTTGCTGTTTACTTTTACTTATGTCGAGGGAAAAAGGAAAATGAAATGAAGTATAAAATCTATGGAACAAACAATCAGATTAAAAAAGAAGAAGAAGAAGAAGAAGAAGAAGAAGAAGCATTACCACATGAAATCACGAATAAGAAGGGCACGGGGGATCATGAGTCCATTGCCAATCATGGCAAGCAACATGGAGAAAGCTGATAAGCCTTTAATGTTGTCAGGATTCAGGAAATTCGTCCACTGAACCATTAAACCAACCAACGCGAAGCATCACATAACTGAATATGAAGATTTGGAATTTGGATTTGGAGACAAAAACACAAAGACATTGTAATGGAAGTTAGTTTTACCATTTGTGATACTGGCATCCACATGAAGAGAAGCGTGGCAGTCCATCCAGATATTGCTCCCACAAATTTGACGCCTTTCTCCGATAGTTTTCCCATTCGTGCCTGCAAATCCAAATTCATATACACTAAGATAGTGTTACAAATAAGTTTTATTCCATTAATAAAACCAAAAGAAGAAAAAGAAATAAGGAAGAAGGGGGTTATAATTATATCCATGTAATACCATAATAACCGCGGTGAGAGCTACAAGAAAAGCGAAAGCCCCAGGCAAGAGAGTGTTTGGAATGTAAGGGACGAATGTGGACCACATAACCTGCAAGTATTACATATAACTCATATATATATATATATTAATTATTTTGTGTTAATGGAGTAGAAAGAAAGACCTCCTTACCTGAGGGAGAGCTGATAGGCCTCCAATGGTGATAAAATCCTCCCAGAAACGCCAGATTGTAGGTTTAAGCAAGTAAAAGTAATTCAAGAAATTGACAAGGAGACCAGTGGCGACGACGAAGGAGGTGATGAGGAAGAAAGAGAGAGGCATGGCTTCCGCCATGGCAAGCTGAGCAAAAACGACATATTGAGAAACAACACCCAGGGTTTGTACGACAATCACTTCCTTCTCCCTCTTCTTGGCAAAGTAAGAGAGGAGAGACAGGTTTCCCAGCAATCCAGTCAGCATGCCCTATAGTATATAAATGATAGTAACACTATAAAGAGAAATTAAAATAATCGGAAGAGAGAAGAAAGAAGAGAGTACGTACAAGCCAGGGGACGGCGAGAAGAGCGGATTTGTTGCCAGAGAGGAGATTGCGAGCGTTGAGGATAATCTGAGGGAGTTGGAGAAGAAGAAAAGGGATGTTGGAAGCAGCAGCGAACTTGGCAGTCAACGAATCCCATTCCGATGGGCTGTTAGAAGATGAAGATGAAGATGAAGATGAAGATGAAGATGACAGGGCACTCAGATTCCTTCTTTGGAGTAAGAGCGGCCGACGGAGATGGGAACATTCTCTTAAACAGAAATTATTCAGACGATTGCTCGACTGATCGGAAGAGAGAGACAGAGATAAAGCTTTGCAATTGCAACTGTAGTTGTTTGAAAGAGAAAGATAAGAAGGAGTAGGGAGAAGGGAAGGTTTAGCAATGGCGATGGCAACGGCAACGGCAACGGCCATGGCAGTGAGTGACTCCCGAATCCTGATTCCTGATTTCAGTCGATGGCGAGGGATTTTTAACCCACTTTTGAACTAGCGGAGATGAGCACATGAACATCGACTCCGCCATATCCCGATGCGAATTCACATGTCCATCTGGATCTCGCTTTCCCCTCAATACGCCACGTGGTTTTCTTTCTTCCCTATTTTCATTTCCATCTCTCCTCTATTTATTTTTTTAATTTGTTGTGCATTTTATTTTATTTTTTATAGCTTTTTTTTCTTTCTTAAATATGATATATATATATATATATATATATTTATTGCTTTGAGTGATATTTTAGTATTTGATACATCCTCCTTGTTACGTTTAGGCATGCCCATTTGCTTACCTTATCGATCCAATCAAATATATATTTTCTGAACAGTGTCACAGCTAGTTAGAGATCCAAGACCAGAGGAGGAGATAAATAACTTATTTGTAGGGGTAATTGGAATAAATAGCCAAATTTTTTGGATCAAAAACTAATATTCAAATTCACAAGATTTTTTAAAAACTTGATTTAAACCAACAATTTAAATTTAAATAATGTAAAGCTCTTATATACTGTAATAAAAAACAAAATTGAACTATTGTATAAAACTTTAGCTAAGTATCAGCTCTAGAAATTGCCCAACCATGAGCTCGAGTAATGCTTTATTTATTTATCTTTTTTTTATGTGCCAAAAATGCCCATCAACGGTGTAGTTTGTCCTAGGACTCTTCTAAAGAATCAAAAAATCAAAATCAACCGCAAGACCGACCAAAAAAATCAATGTTATGTAAGCAAACCAACCGTTTCGGTTGGAAGCCAAACTGCCAAATGTTTTTCAAAACTCTTTTTGGGCCTCGGTTTGTTGCAAACCGACTGAGGTCTCCTATTTTTTCAAAAAAAAAAATCTAAAATTTTGATGGGTTTTATTTACTTTATTAAAAAAACTGATAATAACTGATAATCTAACTAGTATCTTTGATCTTCCCATGTTGAATGTCTTTAATAGCCAACCATTATACTTTTTAGTGACTCTCATGCTTCCATCCTTACGCTGAGCATAAGCTTAGGAGTTCGGGAGGTTATCTGAGCATGGAGCCAAGAAATTAATCAATCATGGGCCAAGGATAGGCCCGATATGTTTGAAAATGCAATTAAAACTATAAAATATGGTTCCAGTTGGCTTTTATTATAATGTTTTCTTTCATAAAATTTAAATTAAACTTGAAACTACAAAATAGAGTTTCAATTGTATTCTCAAAAATTTTATTTATTTGTTGTTCATTGAACTAGCAGTGAGCTCACTAAATATTAAATAATAGTTTGCAATTTGATTAAATAGATATGATTGTGTAGTGAGTTGTAGAACAATAAAATTAGTGAATATAGCTATACAAATGCACAACCTTGCAGATATGGTGTTCATTGTTTGGTGTTTATCTATTTTTAGTTGGTCGATTTCTGATTGGCAATAGTCGGATTTGAGAGATGCAAATCAAGCCTCGACTAATTATAATAGAGATTCGATCGGTTTGGCAATCGGCTTTAGACAATACTAACCAGCTATACTACATATAGTGATCAATTATTTGTAGATGTTGGATCTATATTTAAATATAAGTGTTGGATCAAATTTAGATATTATTACTCAAGAATTTGGGCTCTCAAATCACCGTTATTAAGATCTGCTTTAGCTTCAAAGAATTTTGTTGAAAACAATAACATTGAACAACTCATAAAAAAGTGAAAAGAAATTAAATTTGAATGAAAAATAAATAATACCACATGTAAGAATTTTATAGTGGTTCACTCTATAATGAGAGCTACGTCCATTGTTTTATACTATAATGAGTAAAATGTGTACATATTACAAGTCGTTTAAGAACTGGAATTTAATAAGAGATCTAGAAATAATTCTGTAGAATTTCTGTACGATTTTTTCTGTCTCTCTTCATGAAGCAGTTAATTCCTTTATATAGAATATTGCATGTGATCGTGGCCTTAAATCGATGGAAAGAATGGGGGTAATGATACCAATAGTAGTGGCACATGCGTCAAGCTGTGATTGGCTGCAAGAATAGGGCTTCTCCCACATCTCAGTTTATGGCTTGACGTGCTTCCTCATGTAACTATCAGGTTGTACACATAAATTCCGTTGAGCCAATACTCAAAGCAGACCTATATCGACAATAATGCTCCGTTTGGTAGGAAGGAAAGAAAATAAAAGGGAAGAGAAAACTACGACGAAAAGAAAATTATAGGGAAAGGAAAGATTTTGATTTTTCTTTTACTTGTTTGGTATGTGAAGGTAGAAAGAAATGAGTTTATCTTCTCTTGTTTGGTATTGGAAGAAAAACCAAAGGAATGGAAAAACTACTATTAATATAATTATCATTTTGCCTAAATATTATTTAGCTATTTCCTTAACTTGGGGCCCAAATTTTTTATTGAAATTTTGATAGAAAAGAAAGACAAATTGGTAACTTCATTTTTTTGAATTGTTGTCAAACTTTTTCCTCACAAAATACATCCATATTTGGAGAGATTAATTTTGGTGGGAACCACATGCCATTTGTTTCACCCATTTTTCCTTTTTATTCTAATTTCTTTTCTACCAAACACGCCATCATATTAATTTTCATCTTAAAATCTTTCCAATGTTTTCTTTCCCTTCACTTTTCACTCATACCAATCAAAGCATAAATGTTATCAAATGAAAGTTGTTCGGTTTGTAATCAATAGATTCAATTAATTTGATCGAATCAATTAGAGTCTTAAACAATTTTAAATGTGAAACACCCGTTATTTTAACGGGTATGATTTTGTAAAAATCATATGAATAAAATGTTACTTTAGCATTTTTACTAAGTCTTCACAGTAAATATTTTAAATCTACCTATCACTCATTTCTACCAACCTTGTCCCGCAGCATTAATGCTTAATTAAGTAGCCTCAACTACTTACAGACATAGAATTAATTCACTTCAACTACCAGGAGACATTGATACATTTTCTCAACCACCTTTTTAATGCCTCCTTCATCATCTTCTACAACTTGCCCCATTTGTCCCCTCAATTATGTTGACATTATTTGCTAAAAGTCTTCATGGGAGACATGATAATATTTTCTTTTAATGCTCATTTAATTCTATCCCGCTCCTCCACTATTTTGATGCCTATTTATTCAACCATCACCACTCTCTTCTCTAGTTTCTCATTCTCTCCTTTCTCACTTCAATTTTCAACTAAAAACATAAGGCATAAAGCTTTCTTCGTAACCACGACAACTATAATTTCTAGCCACGTTTGAAGCCGTTTTGGAGTCAATTCAAGCTTGATTCTTAACCCAAACTTTGGTGTTTTTCAAAGGAGTTTTGAGGTAGGTTTCTTCAATTCAACTTGGTTTTAATATGTGTTTTCTCCATGTTTAATGCATGATTTTCGTATTCCAAGTTCATGCAAATTTTATGTTATGTTAACATGCATATTTGAGCATTTATGAGCAAAAACTTGAGTCTTAAGTTAAAACCCACAACCAACCTTTATTTTGGTTTGACAACAATGTTGAAAACATATTAGGAATGTTTAGAACTAGTTTCCATAGCTCTATGGTT
>CAMOHE010049634.1:39008-58036 GCA_946598075.1 Artocarpus hirsutus | reverse complement strand
AACTCACAGTTATAGAAAAAAAAAATTAGTCGTAGTCATTTAAGTGAAACAGAATATCAAGATCTTAATAAAACTAATAAAACACTTACTTATATGAAACTTGATAAAACACTATTGTATGGGTTTTAGGAATTAAAAAGAGTGTCAAAACAGAATTACTTAAATACGTAAAATAACTTCAAAATCAAAACAGAAATTATTCTTAAAAATTATTTAAAAATTAAACTTGGGCAAGATCATTTATAAAGTGGGCTATCAATGAAGGGATAGAAAATATATTCTACCTTAATTAATATTTAAAATTTAAATACCGTTAGCTCCAATAAAAAATTTAACATAAGCTCCTTTTTAGAAAAATCTTAAAAATGTATTTAAAGTTAGAGATAACACTAAATCAAATATCATTACATTAATTTAATTATTAACGTGTCAATTTATGAAAAATAATCATAAATGCAAACTTTAAATTCTCAATGCTTTTGAACACAAAAACATAATCCTTGAACACAAAAACATAATCCTTGGAAACATTTCAAGTCACAAAATATCAAGAAATACGTCTTAACAAGACAAAAAAACGAACCAACATGAATTGAAAAAATCAAGGGACCCAAAAGATGGGGTTAGCCGCCATTGGTAGCTACCATGGTCGACCGGCCTCTAAGGGCACGGTCCACCGCCCTCCCTCAAGAATTGGCAGACGCCAAATTTTTCCAATCGTGACCAAATTCGTTTCTAACCCAAATCTTATAGACCAAATCCATTCTTGGTGTATGAAACACTTTAAAACAGCATATTTATTATCATAAAACATAGATAAACACTTTTCCCAAATTTTTTTCATGCTCAAAATACAATCTAAAATGCAAAAATCAGAACTTTACAAAACCTAGACCAAGAACCTACTCAAAACATCTTGAAACAGAGATGCATGCTCAAATATTTCTCCAAACCATGAAGATAAAACAATGATTGAACCAAAAATTTTAGATCCAAGAAAAGACAAAAGAAAAATCAGATTTTGAGTTTTAAACCCAAACTCAATCTTTGAGAAATTGATGCAAGAACTTGAACCATCGCTTGAGAAAAGAATTTCTGAGCTTAGATGAGGGTTTTGATATGAGGTTTTTGAGTAAACAGTGGGTGATTCTTGTTGCTGAAATGAAAAATGGGGAATGAGGGAAAAAGAGAGAGGCGTGGGAAAGGGAATAAGAGAGTGAATCTGGGTGATGTCTTGTTTGATATGGTTTAGTCTTGAAATGGGCTTAATGCAATAATGGCAGACAAAGTACATAGAGGCATGGAACTTGAAACAAATCTGACTTGATAAAAAGAACTACCATACCGGGTGTGGCGTAAAGTGGGAATCACGTGGGAATATATTGGGGAAACAGTTGTGGCACTTTGATAATTAAAAAAAGAGCAAGACACAACTGTAAATACATAAAACTGTTGCAAATATTTTAAAATAAAATAACTGACCAGAATTCTTAAATGCTTTAAAAAATTTTAAAAAATGATGCAAATAAAAATTTAAAATAATATTAACAGTACTTTAATCACACTTGACACAGTAATTACTTAAATTAACATAATTAATTTAACTTAAAATTCACGGGCGTTATGTCTTTTTCCTCTTAGAAGAAACTTCATCTTTAAAGTTTTAAAAATCTAAAGTTTGAAATCACATATTGTACTTTGTGCTTAAACATAACTGTAGCAGCATTTATCTTGACTTAAAACTTGAAAAATTAAAACAAAACAATAAAAATCTCACAGATTTAATTTTTGAAAGATTTGAAGCCAAGACTCTAATGTCATTATCTATCATGACCCGTAGAGTGGGGCCACGATATGGTGGTTTAAATAGAATAATTAAATGAAAATATATGCTTAGCTGAAATCACATTGACAATAATAATCACCATCATATGTAGCTTTGTCCATAAAAAAAAGTTATATATTTAAATTACAAATAATATAATAAGACTGACATTATCATTTTAAAAAATAATACTATGTGACTGACATTGACATCGGGATAAGTCATATAGTATACGTAGCATACCACAGTTTTAAAAAGAAATACTATTTCTACTTAAAACTCCTTGATTATCGAACTCAGTACATACCCGATTGGTTTTGCAAAACCTAGGAAGGGAGTTTTAAACAATAAAAGGTGAGCGAAAGGATCAGTAAGATAATTAGTTAAATCCACATTGCTCAAAACTCACAATTATAGATAAAATAATTATTCATAGATCATTTAAATAAAATAGAATCTTAAAATCTTAACAAAACTAATAAAATACTTATTTGTATGAAACTTAATAAAACACCGCTGTACAGGTTTTAGGAATTGAAAAAAAGTATTAAAACACAATTCCTTAAATGTGTAAAATAACTTCAAAATCGATACAGAAATATTTTTTAAAAATGATTTAAGAATTAAACTTAGCCAAAATTATTTATAAAGTGTGCTATCGATGAAGGGATAGATAATATATCCTACTTTAATGTTTGAAATTTAAATATTGTCACCTTCGATCAAGAATTTCACCTAAGCTCTTTTTCATAAAAACTTTAAAAATGCATTTAAAGTCAGAGATAACGCTCAATCAAATATCATTACATTGATTTAATTAAACATTGTGTCAATTTATGCAAAACAATCATAAACGCAATAGAAAAATCAGATTTTGGGTTTAAACTCTACCTCAATCCTTGAGAAATTGATGCAAGAACTTGAACCATTGCTTGAGAAAAGAATTTTGAGCTTAGATGAGCGCTTTGATCTGTGTTTTCCGTGTATACAGTGGGTGATTCTTGTTGCTGAAATGGAAAATGGGGAATCAGGGAAAAAGAGAGGGGCGTGAGAAATGGAATGAGAGAGTGAATCTAGGTGATTTTCTGTTTGAAATGGTTAGTCTTGAAATGGGCAAAGTGCAATAATGGGCTTTTTGAAACACAAGTATATAGAGGCGTGGAGCTTGAAACAAATCTAACAAAAAAAAAAAAGAAAAAGAAGAAAAAGAAAAAAGAAACTAGCATACCAGGTATGTTGTAAAGAGGGAATCGGGTGGGAATACTTGGGGGGAAACAGTTGTGGCACTTTGGTAATTAAAAAAAAGGAGCAAGTGCACAACTGTAATTATATTAAACTAATGCAAATATTTTAAAATAAACAAATAGCTTCCCAGAATTCTTAAATGCTTTAAAAAAATGATGCAAATGAAAAATTTAAATAATATTAACAACACTTTAACCACACTTGACATAATAAATTAATTAAATTAATATAATTAATTTCACTTAAAATCTACAGGACGTTACAAACTATCATATTAATTGATGTAAAAGAAAAAAAAAAAAACCTCTATTATTTTGTCTTTGAAAGCCTGTATATCAACCTTCGTTTTGGTAATTGAAGTGGTCCTTTCAAAGCCGGTATCAACTACAATAATCTTTGTCTGTGGCAGAGCAAAAAATTTTGTTCAATGGCCGCATTGTAGAAAAAGATAGAAAGAATATTTTATTGATTGGATATATTGTTATATATTTTTATTAATAAGTGGGGATACACATACAATTCTTTTGTAAAATGGTGACACAATAATATTTTTCAATTATTCAGGACGGGTACGGTTATAATTTTTCTTACAATATAAGGGTGTATCTAAAATTTCTTTAACAAATTTAGGACAAAAAATTAAATTTGAAAATTTGAGTGGGACACAAATTTCTTTAAAAAATTTGGGGCAAAAAATTAAAATTCAACCAATGCTTTGTTTTTTGGTAATGATAAGCTTTCCTCCTATGTAAAAAAGGCCAGCGTCCCTTGCTGCCAGTAGAAAATCTGGAAAAAAAAGGGAAGAAAATCTTGTTTGGGGGTTTCAAGCTACTTTTGAAACCAAATTTGGACTTGAATAAGTGTTTGGATTTTTTTTAGGTCTAATCTCAAACAATTGATAAGACAATTATGACAAAAACTTACCAAAATCTGAAATTAACTACCCTTGATTTTGATATCTTTTTCTCACGTGAGCTCTAAACTTTTGACTTCTTTTTTCAACGCAATTTTAGATTTCAAATTTTATTATGAATTCTAGTCTTAAATCATATTTTTTAAACTTTTTTATTTTAAATTTAAAATTTTAAACTACTATGATTCGAACTCCTCAAATAAAAGAACTTAAATAATAAAATTCTTACAAAGAGAACATTTTTGTTTAGAACTTAAAATAAAGACCCTAAAAAATCTAGCACTTAAAATAATAAAATTTAAAATAGAATAATAAGAATTTAAAAGTAGTAACGTGTTTTTAAATTATTATTTTTGGTTCATATTAAAATTAAAAGACTAAACTTGTTAACTAAAGACCTACGAAAAATTGAGCCAATTAAAGATAGCTTAATTGTAATTTAGTAGGTGTGCGAGTTGTTTTTAATGTTAATGAATACGACGTTCAAGTCTCAAAAGATAAACATATATTTTCAAAAAAGACCATTGGAAAATTAAGCCTCTAGTTTTTTTTTTTTTTTTTTGCCAATTAAGCTTTTTGTGTTTATTTAAGTATTGTAAAACGTACAGATACCATAAAAAGAAATGAATTTAGCATTATAAAATACCTAATGCTTGACCAAGGACAAACGTCCACGTCAATCGTCGCAACTACTTCGCAATTCACATTAGGAGCTTTTTATCTCAGTCACGTGAAATCGGAGCATTCAGAAATTGTGGGGCATTTGTTTCCAAAACTATTTAAAGTTTTAGACTCAAATTTAGATTTAAGAATTAAATTTTTTTTAAATATATATTTATTTTTTTAAAAATTTAAATATTTTGAGTATTAAGAATTTAAATTTTTAGAGTTTTGACACTTAAATTTTTGATACTCGGATATTTTTGCTACAGTAAAAATTAAAATTATCTTTTATATTTGAGAAAAAAATCATAACTTCTTCATTTGTTATCCAATTGAGATGATTCTTTTTTCATTTTATTTCTAGTAAAAAGAGGAATAAATCAAAATCTATATTGTCTATTTTTTAAGATTATTAACATTAAGATTTTATTAGATTTGTTGATAAATTAAAAACTATTTTTACTACTTTTTAAATACAAATTATAATTTTATTCTATATTCAGATTAAAACATAAATGCATATCTAAACGTTAATTCAGATAACAATTTAAATCATTAACTTAAATCTTAATTTAAATCATACTAATTTAAATCAAATTATTAATTTGAATTTATTTAACAAATGAACGCTTAGTTTATTGAAAAAACAGAAAATGTCTTCAAGGATAAACAAACCGTCTCCACAAATATAAACAAATATACGGAAATAAATTATAAACCCAAAAAGAAAACAACGGAAGAAAGAAATAAAAAATAAACAGGAATTCTCATAATAAAAAAGACAATATTGCTTTACCAACGAATCAGCGGTTAAATTAAAAGCAAATCTGTCCATTCTCCGTAAAAATTTAAAAAACTCCCATAAATGATGGCTATTTCCTAAAAAAAGGTTGTAAGAAAATCTTCGGGACGTCAGCGGTTAGTGTCCGTATCCCTCCGCCCCGTCCGCCCCCCCTTTTATACACTCTTCCCTCTTTCCCCCCATCTCTGACGCCGTCCGTACAAACTGCCCTTCTCTCTCTCTACATTCCGATTCCTCTCTCCTTCTCTCTCTAAAAAAAAATCTGATTTCTAAATCCCCCCTCTCTCTCTCTTTCCCCCTCCAAATTTCACCACTCCCTGCAATCTAGGGTTTAAGCTTCTCCGCTCGCTCTCCAATGGCTTCCTACAAACCCTAGCCGAAAAGCGTCCCCGATTATTTTCCGTATTTATTCTTTTCTTCGTTTTCCTTTTCATCTTATTTTGATTGTTTCTTCTATTTGGAGGCGCAATGGACGGGGTTACGAACGGCGGAGAGGCGCCGTCGAGCGGCGCCGCCGGCGTTGGAGAAGGGAGTCAGCCAGCGGCGGCTGCGGCTGCTGTTGCTGCTCCGGCTCCGGCCCCGATTCCGAACGCGAACGCGCCGCCGCCTTTTTTGAGCAAGACGTACGACATGGTGGACGACCCGGCTACCGACCCAATCGTTTCGTGGAGCCGTACGAACAACAGCTTCGTGGTGTGGAACCCACCGGAGTTCGCCAGGGACCTCTTGCCGAAATACTTCAAGCACAACAACTTCTCGAGCTTCGTTAGGCAGTTGAACACCTATGTATGTCTCTTCTATCTCTAATCTTGTAGCTTTTCTACAGGTTTTTTTTTTTTTTTTTTTGTTAGTGTTGGTCAATTGATTGCTCGAGATAGAAATTCTTCATAGGAATGTACTAACAAAGCCTTGATCGTTTGATAGTTGTTCAGATTGTAGCGTGTAGATGAGGGTTGAGATAGCAACTAGCAATGCAATTGAGTGGCAGTTGTGCAATTCGTCCCGAGGAAAATCGTTAGGTTAGGTTCTAATGATGAACAAGATTGAAATTCTTCATTCATCGCTGGTAATTTGTGGGAAAGATTCTTTCTTTTTCACTCTTACTACGATTATTTATGCATTTATTTATTTTTGTGTGTGTAAGTGTTCCTATTGGGATTTAATTTTTATTTTTTTTCCTTTCCAAGTTTGAGTAAGTTGCTTCAGTTAACTAGTTTTGGTGGGGGGTGGGGCTTTGATGACTTTGTTTATCTCAAGAGAATGGAAAAACGCTCCGAAATTTGATGCCACTTCTTCCTATATTTTGTCAGCAACCAAATGCAGCTGATGAAGAATAAAGGGAAAAGAAATATCATGACCTGATTTCAAGGTTAAAATGGTTTCTCCTGTACATTTTTTCCCCTTGCATTTTTAATAAAGCTATGTCTGAGGACGGCTCAATCATAAGAGTTCTTGACTCCTTTCTTGATAGCTATAAGATGCATGACATTTTCTGGCACGGAAAAATAGAGATTTAACTCGGGGTTTTGGGTATCAGATCAACTTGTTTGAGTTCTGCTTGCACAAGTGTACTCAAAGCAAACTTGGCAGTCCCACCTCATGCATCTTTGGTTAATGTAATTTCTGATCCAAATTCATGAAAAATTGTGCTATTTTGGTCAGCAGCTGGTTACCTTGAAGATTCAATAAGCAACATAGGTACGTTGGTGTAGGATCTCATTTGGTGGGATCCTATTTGTAATTGTTGGAATACAATTTTAGTGTGATCTTGTTTTATCTTTTGTGCTGAGTTGGACTTTTATTTAAAGGTCGAGAGGGAAACTCCAATTTCTGCATTCAATTTAACTTGAGATGGTCTAGGAGTAAAATGAATTAGACTTTTGTAATTATGCATTATATATTAGATTCTTCCATCTTATTGGGTGATGGTATCTTTGTTTTTGTTTTTGTTTTTTTGTTTTTTTGTTTTTTTTTCTCCTTCTTTGCTTTAGCTGCTTTTAGTACTTTCATTTCGACCTGTGTAAACATGGCTGATTTCTAGACTGGTATGATGACAATTTGGGATTTAAATCCGCATTCAAGCTGTGTGAACGATGAGAGTGCTATGTGGTGTTGATGCATTATTAAGTGTTAGGTTGACCCCTAATTGTTACTAGTTCGCTGTATGGTTGCTTGCTTTTGTTTGGAGATGCAAAAATATTTCTAACTCAACCGTGAAAAATCATAGGTTGGGCTGTAAACTTTTAGTTTTTGATGTGTGCAAGTTTTAAAATGCTAAATACAACTATAAGAATATTCGTCACCTTGTTTGTACTCACAAAACAATAAGGATACATATTAGGAGCGCTCTCTGCCTTGTAATTTCATATCTCAGTGTAGAAATCTTTTGAAGTAAGTTATTAGCTGTCAGTTTATTGTCTTCCTTGGTATTTACTGCTGTTAGCTTTGGAAGGGGAGAATTAGCACATAGACCCCACATACACACACAAAAACATACATATACGATTAATATTTCTTAATGCTAACAATTTCATAGGTTCTGCTTTGCTAGTTAACATATTGCCATCTGTAATTTTCCTTTGTTTTTTTAGATGTCTTAATGCTCTTTCTACATCTACTTTTTTTTCCCAGTGCTATTTGGTTTGGCTGCTAATATTGATGCGGCCTTGGTTTGGTGCAGCTTATTTAATGATTAGCAAACTTTCACTTAGTAAGATAATAAATATTAGCATGAATGCTTGATTATATAGAAACTAAGGTTTATCCAGCTGTTTCCGTTAGGTTGCATTGTATTCCGGTGGTGTAGAAAATTAAGCTTCCTTTGCAGTGTAGTTGATTTGTATTGGATGTTATCAAATTTGTGAGGATGTTAGTACCAGAATCAAACTGATGACTTTTATTCTGCTAAAGGTATTAAATTGTCCTGATGACAATGGACAGGAATGACAATCTGCAAGTATAGCCCATGTTTGGAGTTAGAAGTTCAGGAATAATCTAGACACGTTGAAAACACTAAAACAAATGAAATTTACAGCTGTGATAGTAAGAAACATGAATAAAGGGTGACTAGGGAAACCAGAAGGTAGGGAAACTAACAGCTGTAATTGTAAGAAACGTGAAATGAAGACTAAAGAGTGATTGCAGTAGTCTAAAGCTGGCCAGTTAGGGCTTTTAAGTCATGCCATGAATCAAAGGTCTTCTGGTCTCTGAGCTGAATATTCGAAGAGGTTTTTGTTTCAATATTATTTAGTGTATAGATCATTTTGAACATACTAGGTGCTGATGTTGCTCTGAGGGCAGTTTGCATATATAAAGGCTGTTGAATGGTGGAGGTGTTTATTGTTGCTATTTTCTGGTCCATTTGGTTTCAGGGGAACTTTTAAGATTTTTTTGAGGGCAAATTTCAGGATGAAATTTTTTTTGGGATAGGATTCAGTTTTGGGAATTTTTGTTGTTGGCTTCTCTTTTTTACGAATTTGGAGATGGTAATTTCTTTTTTTATTTTTAGACTCTGGATTAATTTATCATTGCCCTTGGTTGTTGAAAATTTTCTCCTGTTTCTGCTTTTTTGCATGCTAGGACTGCATGTGCTCTCTTTGTTTGTTTGCTTATTTATTTATTTTGTGGCAACTTTTTTCTGCTTTTGTATGGATCTCGTTTCTTTTTGAAAAAGAAAGGTTTGAGCTCTAAAGACAGAAGTCAATTAAATTTTAAAAACATTCTGGTTTTCTGAATTTTCTCTAGTCTGAAAGATGTTTTGTTAGTTTTCTTCTTGTTTCTTATACTCTGGTGGAATTTTGCAACTCCAGTTGGTTGCTGGTGCTGGGGAGTGTGCTAAGTGTGCTCGTGGTGAGAGAGGGGTATCTTGGGCCATTGGTTGGTGCTGGGATTTAGAACAAGGAAAACAGTGGCTTTTCAATAGAAGCTTTCTCATTACTTGCTTTTTCTACTGAGCTTCTTGCTACTTGCAATGGGATAGCTAATTAGTAAAATATAACTACATTATTATCTTGTTGTGACTCTAGTTAGTGTATTTTTTTTTCCACTTATCAATATTTATATTTGACTTATACTGGTCTTGCATTTTCTAATTGTTTTACCAGATGTTTTGGTATGAAATTCATAGTTGTCGTTCGTCTTTCTGATGAAGTTATTCTGTCTTCTCTCTCTTTCTCTGTTCTGTATATGGTTTGTCATATAGGGTTTTAGGAAGGTTGATCCAGATCGGTGGGAATTTGCAAATGAGGGATTTTTGAGAGGCCAAAAGCATCTTCTTAGGAGCATCAATCGGCGGAAACCTGCCCATGGACACAGTCATCAACAGCCACAGCCTTCACATTCACAGAGTTCAGTTGGGCCATGCGTAGAGGTTGGGAAGTTTGGTCTCGAAGAAGAGGTTGAGAGGCTTAAAAGAGACAAAAATGTTCTCATGCAGGAACTTGTTCGGCTAAGGCAGCAGCAGCAGACTACTGATAACCAGCTGCAAACCATGGTGCAGCGTCTTCAAGGGATGGAGCAGCGGCAGCAGCAGATGATGTCGTTCCTTGCAAAAGCTGTGCAGAGCCCTAGTTTCTTGGCTCAGTTCGTACAACAGCAAAATGAGAACAATAAACTTATAACTGAAGCAAACAAGAAACGGAGGCTGAAGCAAGATGGTATTGCCGAGAGCGAGATTTCTGCTGCTTCTGATGGACAAATTGTCAAGTATCAGCCCATGATGAATGAAGCCGCAAAGGCAATGCTCAGGCAGCTTATGAAAGCAGATGTTTCTTCCGGGTTGGACTCTTTTAAGAACAATTCAGATGGTTTCTTGATTGATGATGGTTCACCATCCTCCACTTCAATAGACAATAGATGCCCCTCGAATCGTGTATCAGGAGTGAGGCTTCAAGAGGTAGTGCCAGCTTCGGGGCTGACGTCTTGTGTTTCAGCGTCTTCAGGAATATCAATCCCTGTTGCTGCTATATCTGAGATACAATCTACCCAACAATCTTCAACTTCTGAAAATGTTACAACAGCTTCATTCCCGGACATAAGCATGCTGGTTGGAGAACAAGAGGCCCTGTCAGGTCCTATTTCTCAGGGAGATGTTGTAATGCCAGAGCTTTCTCAATTACCCGAAATGGTGCCTGAAGGAATTCCTAGCATTCCTGAAGAAAATTTCATGGTAACAGAGTCTAGTGATGGATTTTTAGATTCAACACTATTGGGAGTGAATGGTTCAAGTTCCATAGATCTTAGTGATTTCTCCCCTGATCCTGATATTGATAAACTGCTAGAGGATTCTAACTTTTGGGGGGATATTCTTGCTCAAAGCCCAATGCCAGAGCAATCATCTCCAGATGGAACTTCCAAGGAAATTGAAGTAGAACCAAAAGAGAATGGATGGAGCAAGACTCAGCATATGGATAAGCTTACTGAGCAAATGGGGCTTCTTACATCGGATGCTAAAGGGGTTTGATCTTGTTTGACAAATGTACATTACTCGCCCACCTTTTGAGGTAAACCCCGCGTATCGCGTATTTACCTTTAATCACCTTAATCATATGGTCATCTTGTTTGGCCGTTGAAAAGCAGCTAGTGCCTTGTTTGCTGGTGTAACCTGTCATTTGCTTGCACATATGGGGAACCAAACATTAGATTTGGTTTCTTTTCTCATTTGCTTTGATACTTCCTCTTCACAAACAAATCAAATGTACTTGGCTATATTCCTCTCTCCTTTTTTTTCCTTTTCATTTTGTAATCTTCTGTAGGTTGATGTCTTGACCTGGTAGACAGCCTTCGTTCTTAAGGAATGACACTACGTGTTGAAATTTCACTTTTTGATATCCATTCCAAAGATTAAGTTGGCTATTTTACGTTTATCTTTCTGGAACTCAAAGTCCACTTTCTCTTGTTACTATTTGAAATATATCCAGTCCCATCATTAGTATAATTCGTTTTCCCTTTATTTTCTTTCCTTGTATAATCATGCGTGAGGTACGACGCACCATAGCTCATCATGTCGTTAAGTAGGCAATCACTGCATTCAATGGTAATAGAATACATGTTTCAGACGCATCCTATACACTACTAGTCTTACCCACTAGATTTGGTCATGCATCTTTGTGCTTGTGCCTGGCACGTGCCACTTCGAAACAGTTTAAAAGTGAATTGTGCAGGTTCTCCTGGAAGGAGGTCCTCACATCCCCTGGTAATGAGCGCGCGGAAGAAACATTTTTTTTTTTTTGTCTTTTTGCGTGTGTATATTGTAATTTTAGCGAAATCAGGGTACTTGGCATGCCGCAAACAGTTGCTTCTTTTTGGTTTTTACGTTTGTTTTTGGTTGCCTTTTATATTGCATAAATTCCCGGTAGGGTTCATGGGTTTTGACTTGATTAGAGAGTACTTTCCTGACCATCGATAGAGATAGGGTGGTGTAACAGTAAGGATATTTTTCACCTGCATGCCTGCATCCTGAGATGCGATCAGGGTTTGATACTCTATGGCTCCAATTTGAGCTGCAATTTTAAGGCTCCTTGAGTTGCAAGGCTCCATTTTATGCGTGTGAGGATATGATTTATACATATGATAGCGTTTGTTTTTACGGAATGCATACACATAACTTTCTATTTTATCTAGTTGTATAATCATTATTTTTTTATATTGCACAAAAATAATGAAGATTCTATCTATTATAATTTTTAAGACGCGAAAGTTTACTTTTAAATATGTACATGTAACTTTTTAGTATGCTCTGTATTATTGGTTTTCACTAACACTGTAGAATTATATCATAGACCTATAAAAACTAGAGAAAATTACATTTTTAAAAGTTGTATTTATTTGTGTCACATTATCATTCATATTATATAATAAGTTATACTATAAATAAACATGTATATTATTTATAAAAAACAAATATTAAAAATATGATATTTATGAAAATTTGCCTTAAAACTATCCTGTCATCAACATCGCTTTTTTTTGGAACAATAACAAGGTTTTTAAATGTCAAAATTTTATCAAAATCATATTAGATCAAGAGAACATGATATTTAAATGAAGAGAAATTGAAGTATAAAACATTTTCTTTAAACTATTTTTTTTGGAAAGTTTTTTAGAACTACTTTAACTCGACATCCTGTTTTAAAGTGCAGAAAACAAAATCAGGTATTTTAAAATAATGAGAGGGACTGGGTATCAGTTTTCCAATTTAACCCTTTACGTTATTTTGCTTGCGTCATTTTCAAATAATAAATAATAATTAGCTCTCCGTTTTTCTTTCCTCCTCTCCCATCCTTCCATTTTCTTCCCCCTCTCTCCGCTATGGTGCAATTCTGGTGTGATGAAGGTAGAGTAGCTTGCGACCATAGAACTTGGAGAAGGCCAAGCCCGTGAATGATTCTGCGTCTGTCGTCGGTGAAGCTCGGGAGCTCCTACCCGTCGTGAAGTCGCTGTCAAAACCTCCACTTCTGACAAGCGCCTCTGTCGCGCGCTTGTTGTTCGAGTCTGTGCGCCTGAGTCCTACTTCGCGTTTGCCGTTTGAGTTCAAGCCTCGCGTCGCTGTCCCACTCTGAGCGTCGCGTCGCTGTTCGAGCCTCACGTCGTCGTCCCGTCCTTGTTCGAGTTGGACCTTCGCGTCGCCGTCCCTCTTGAGTCCGATCGTTTTGCGCTCGCAGATGACTTGGTGGTCCCATTAACACCGGAGAAGAACAGTTTCGGAGAAGACCATCGGTGAGCGGGACGCATGGGTGTTTTTGGAAAATCATGAAGTTTTTGACACCACATATGCAATTGATTTTCATTTCCCAAATGAATGCTGTTATTTTTATACCCTTTTTTAACTGGGCTGTGTGGCTCCTTCTCACTTTAATGAAACTTGATTGAAAAAAAAAACAAAGTTTTTGGTAAAGAAACAAAGTTTTTGGAATAGGGTGTAAAAGAATATCCTAGGACAGTTTTTTTAGTGTAAAATCAAATTAAATATAATTTTTAACCACTAAATTAAATTAGAACCATGTGAAATTAAATAAAGCTTGACAATAAATTACATAAAGCTTGACAATTAATGAAACGTGATAAAAACCTGTCAGCTAACAATTTTGTCCTACGGGTATGGTGTTTTTTCGAATACCCCGCCACATATAACAAGACTATCTTCATTAATTAAAAATAATTCTCTAGACACTAGTGACTTCTAAGAAAATTGCATGGACAATTGATTGTAAATTAAATAATTGTATGTTTAAATAATCTACAAAAATAAAATTTCTTTGTTTTGAAAAAAAATCTTGCCTAAGACCTCGAATTCTATTGACCTAACCCTGCTCCAATCAAAGGTCTAGCTAGGCCAATCGGTTGTGTAACATTTGACTCAATCGGAGCAAGTGAAAATTAGACTCATTCATCGAGTGGAATTAAGATAACATCATTGTTCTTCTTCTTTTTTTTTTATTCCAAAAAAAGTATTGTTCTAAAAATGAGATCATTGATGCGTCTTATTCGCCATCTCTCTCAATTATCTTGGTGTTCTCGTCTTTGTTGGCAAACCTTGTAAACAAAATCTTCAAAAAAATTGCTGACACTATTAGGAGTTAAATTTTCCAATTGCAAGCATAAATATTTATGGGTTAATTTCACTTTTGGCTCTTGAACCATGTAACTTATCCCATTTTGCCCTTTGAACTTTAAAACATAACAAATCACACCTCCTAAAAATTTCACTTGTCATATTTTGGCCATTCCGTTAATAAAACCATTAAATATTAAAAGACTTGAGCTAATAGTTTCACTTTTGCCCCCAAATTATATAACTTGTCAAATTTTGACTTTTAAACCATAAACTATAACAAATCACACTCTTGAACTATGAAACTTGTCATATTTTGATAATTTAGTTACTAAATCTGTTATTAATGAATTAAGCCACAAATATATGTACCTGATCAATTAATTATAAATCAACGATCGAGATTAAATCTTTTATAATTGACTTCACGCATATCAGACCTATAAATAGGGATTTCACAAACAAATGTACATTTTAGTTAAGTTAAAATTAATATGAATTTTGAGGTTTTTTATTTTGAGTCCAATTAAATGAAAATATTATGTATTATGTCATTTATGTAATTTTTAACTTCAAAATTTAGTCATAAAAATGACAAATAAGTTATATTGTACTATCTATAAGTCGTTTTTGTTAGGTATCTATATACCCATTGTTTTTTTCCTTATTTGTTGGTATTTTTTTTTTTACTTTAATTCATCTTAAACATACTGTGGAGAAATTTGATAAAACATTTTGAGAAAAAAATAAAAATTTTATCAACAAAATTATATGAGGAAAGAAAAAAATAGCAAAGCTTATATAATAGATAAACAAAATTTAGATATTTTGACTTCAAAATATACGTTGAAAATATATATAGAGCTAAAAGATCAAAATGGTAAATTGCTTCAATCCATTAATATTCAATAGATTTAATTATGAAAGGCTCAAAATGGGACAAGTTTCATGGTTTAAGGGTGTAATTTATTATAGTTTAAAATTTAGGGGTGGTTAAATTAGGATTATAGTTTAGGGGTCAAAATGAAAATTATTAGCTCAATTCCTTTAATATTTAACTGTTTTGTTAATAGAAGGGTCAAAATAGGACAAGTGAAATAGTTCAGTGGTGTAATTTACTACGTTTTAAAGTTCAAGGGCTGCAATGGGATAAGTTCTATAGTTCAGGGGCCAAAAGTGAAACTAACCTAATATTTTATCTATGATAGGTCGTCTTAAGATAATCTTAGGCTTCTTTATTCATTATTTTTTTAAAAAAATTAGATATTATGCCACATTTTTGAAAACTAGTCTTGATAGGTACGATGCACGTATTAAGTTGTAGTTGAAATTTTAATAACGTAGGTTATGAATAAAAAAACGAATATATAGAAGAAAAATTTTAGGGCTATTATCATTTTGTTACCCTGTATTTTAAAGAAATGTCACATTGGCATCTTATTATTTAGAAAATATCAAAATAGTATTATGTAGTTTTCAAAAATATCATCTTTATACTATGAACCTGAATATTGTGATGTAAAATTTTTTACGCACTATTTTAAAATGAACTTCATTATTTTGTTCACACTATAAAAGAAAATAAGTATGAAAAATACCAAAAAATGAATAAATTTACTCATATGATTTTCTTTGATGGATTTTGTTTAATCTTTTATTTTATTTTAATATTATTGCTTTACAAATTTAATATGGGATTCATAAATGAAAATGATAAATACAAAATTTCATATCATAAAACACAAGATCAGGGCACCAAATTGACATTTTTGAAAACTTTAGAGTACCATACTAATATTTTCAAAATAGCATCAGAGTACCAAAGCCATAAATATCCAAAATTTTGTTTAGAGATTTAAAAAGAAAAAGCCACATAAATAGCCTTTGAAGGTACTAATGTTTTATTTTAACCGTTGACATTCACTTTAAGGTCTAACTACCTCAACATGAATACAATATACAGTTTGGATCTTTTAGTTAAATAAATCGATTATTTTCAAACAAAATATAGGACAAGTATAACGGATAGCGCTTGATGAGTATTGAAATTGTCAAAGAAACAAATAGATTAAAAAAATACATTCAAAAAGAAACAAAAAGGATTTTGACTAGTAAAACAATTTGATTTTTTTTTAATTTACCAAACCTGCTTTCTTATTATTCTATTTTTTAAACTCTCAAGTGGCATGATTGTGTTAAATTTTGTTTGAAATTAGATGGTTTATTGGTTATAGAGTTGTAACTGTTTATTTCATTAACCAAGTAACATTTGATTTAGTTCTTCAATCATGACCATGAAAATATTGATACACACAAAAATTTGACCATGAAAAGAATGAAATAAACTAATGGCAATATAAGTGAAAATTGATTATAAATAATTAGATTATTACAAAGATAACTGATATTGGAGGTCTAAGAGATAAAAGAGGTCAATAAAATTGAAATGGAGAGAAAACAAAGGAGGAACTGCAATGGAAAGGATAGAAGATTAATAGGGGTAACAGACCACTAGATAAATAGAGCCAAGAAAAGAAAGAAAAAAGTGAAAAAAGAAAGAGGAAAAAAGGTAATGTACCGAATATAAAAGACAATTGTAGACAAATAAAGTTTAAAGGGAGAAAGGAATATATAAAGTAATAGTAAAACACCAAAAAAAGTATAAAAAAAGAAAGAGGTTTACAAGAGGAAAAATAAAGAAAGAAAAAGGGATGTGTGTGTGAGTTGGGGGGGGGGGGGGGGAGATGGGGATTTAAAACCCCATGAATGAAAGAAAGAAAAAGGATAAAATATAAAAAAAGGAAAAATAAAGTTTACAAGAGGCAACAACAAACAAGTAGAGTTTAAAAAGAAAAGGAAAATTTTAAAACAGTAGAGTTAACAAGATTGAAAGATTCAATCGAGTATAAGATTATGGTAGATACATTGAGCCATTAAAAAAGTTTAAAAAAAGTGAACGAATTAATAAAAATAAGAAGAAAAAAGCACACAAAAGTGGAGCACTAAATGGCGAGAGAAAAACAGAAATTAAATACTAAATATGAAAAAGGAAGGAAGGCAAAGAAAAAAAAAACAAAGGAAGAAAAATCATGAAAAAAATTTTTTAAAAAAAGAAAATTCAAAAAAGGGATAAAAAAGAAAAATAAGAAAAAAAAACCCAAAAAATAAAATAGAAAAAAGAAAATAAAAAGAAAAAGAACACACAAAACAAAACCCAACAAGTAAAGTAGAAAAAGGAAAAAAAAATAAAATGAAAGAAAGAAAGAAAACCCAAAGTGAAACAATCATTTTGAACCATTAGTGATGCAAGAACAGGCCAGCCCAGCCCGTTCTCCTTAGGCCCACCCAGGCTGCGGGTCTGGCCGGCCCATCCCATGAATTTTGTGGGCTGGGCCAAACCGGGCCGACTCATATTAGAATTACTTTGGCCCGGCCCGGCCTGGCTTGTGGGCCTACATGGGCCGTGCCATGGCTCATGTCGGGCCGTGCCATGTGCCTTAAATAGGTCGGCTCATCTTGGCCTATCATGGGTTTAGATGGACCAGCCCCATCTAAGTATGCAATTTTTAAATTTTTTATTTTTAAATTTTTAAACAAACTAACATATATAAAAGTTTAAATAGTCAAGGGAAATATAAAAGAGATATTTTATTTACGATTGCCTTATTAAAATCTTTTCCAAGGAAAATTCAGTGGGACAAAACCTTACTTTTGTTTTTCAAAAGCAAAGTATGCTTAGAAGAAAAAATTAAAAAAAAATGAAAAGAAAAGAAAAGAAAAGAAAATAAGAAGAGCTTGTTAGGCCTATTGTAACATGATATGTGAGGCCTTGTCTCAGTTTTGTTTCTTAGAAGAAGCAAAGTATTCCTACAAGCAAAAAAAAAAAAAAAAATTTGCTATGATGTAGTGTGCGACGCCTGTTAGTGAAGAAGGCCATATTCAGTCATGTTTTCCCGTCAATGAACATGGAAAAAAATATATATATATATATATAATTGGGTCACAATGGGCATTTAGTGGGCTGACCCATTGTGTGTTTGTATGGGCCTTACATGGGCCGTGTTGGGCAGGCCCATGGGCTAACATATGTTGGCCTAACCCAGCCTATCAGTATTTATGGGCCGGGCCGTGTCTTGAACAATGCCGGGCTGTGCCGGCCGGCTTATCACTATAGCAGGACGAGCCCGGGTTGACTCAAGGGCCCCGGCCTATTGTTGCATCTCTATGAACCATCACCAAACTATGAATAGTGCAAATATATCTACTCTTTTATTAGAGTTATGGATGTGTTTATTTATGCCACAACACTACCATTTATATTACTTTTTAAAATAATTAGCGTGAGCTGTTTAATTTTCTTTCCATCTGACCTGAAAAAATATTTGGGCACCATGTGCATGTAGACAATTCAAATGGACTCAAAGAAAAAGCAATTTCTTTGTAAGTAGGAAAGAAAAAGGGCAAAGAATGTATGCATTTGCCCCTCAATAAAAAACAGGATTAATCACAAAACTTCTCCCTGAACTATAGCCTTTATAACATTTGGCCCTCTTAAACTTTAAAACGTAACATCTGTTCCTCATGAAGTATGAACTATTAACAAAAATGGTCTTTCTTTAAAATTTTAATTGCAAATTGACAAATAATTTTAAAATAGAGGATATTTTAGTAATTCTAGTTATAAAAACTACACAAAATGAAAACTATAATAAAAATAATCTTTATTGATGATTAAAGACAAAAAAAATCAATTAAAAACATTCTACTATCCAGATCCATCTTTTTTGATATACCGAAATTTTCTTTAAAATTTTATTAACTTTTTTTTTTCAAGTATTTTGAGATTTTAAAAGGTATAAATATTAATAAAAACTTCAAAAAATATAAAAGAAATTTTATTAATACTGTCAGAGTTTTTTTCTCTTTAAAAATTTTGTGTCATATTTTTTTTGTTATATTGAATATACTTATGTTATATTATTTTTTATTTCACTAATATATATAACTTCTAAAATTTTAAAATACTTTT
>CAMOHE010049634.1:12996-38988 GCA_946598075.1 Artocarpus hirsutus | reverse complement strand
TTGTTTATGTCTTTATTTTAATTTAAGAGTTTTTATTTAAGTCCCGAGCAAATTACTTTGACGATTTGTATTTATTTTCTAATCTTTATTTTATTTAATAAAAACTGTTAACCCCCACTTAGGGGCGTTACACAGATCCATCTTTTTTGATATACCGAAATTTTCTTTAAAATTTTATTAACTTTTTTTTTTCAAGTATTTTGAAATTTTAAAAGGTATAAATATTAATAAAAACTTCAAAAAATATAAAAGAAATTTTATTAATACTGTCAGAGTTTTTTTCTCTTTAAAAATTTTGTGTCATATTTTTTTTGTTATATTGAATATACTTATGTTATATTATTTTTTATTTCACTAATATATATAACTTCTAAAATTTTAAAATACTTGAAAAAAAGTTAATAAAATTTTAAAGAAAGTTTTGGTATATCGAAAAAAGAGAGATCTGGATAGTAGTACATTTTTAATTTTTTTTTTGTTTTTAATCGTCAATAAAGACTATCTTTACTACAGTTTTAATTTTTATGGTTATTTTGATAATTAGGATTACCAAAATAATCTTAACTTTATAATCATTTGTCAATTTTTTATTAAAATTCTAATAGAATGACTATTTTTGTTAACTGTTCATACTTTAGGGAAAGAAATGTAACGTTTTAAAGAGAGATAAAGTGTTACAATGTCTATAATTCATTGCGAATTTTTGTAAATAATCTTTAAAAATATAAAGGGAGTTGTTGCCTAAACATGTAGGTTCAAATAAAAACATCTTCTCATCAAATATGTAACCTTCTTTCCTCCGATTTACAAAAATTTGGTTGAAAATGTATTAACACTGTAATCATGGTTAAAGAAGTAATTTTGATTATTACCCAAAAAAAAAAAAAAAGCTTCAGCAGTTACACTCTACAAGTAGGTTCAATTGGCATGAGGACATGTATATTTACGTCAACTACTATAGTTTCTACAAGTAGGTTCATTATTACTTCATCTGCCTCCTGACTCATTCTCAGACTCCTCCCAACCGTCCTTTACTCCAACCATCATATCAAAGATAAAGGGATTGAGCTCATAGGCCTTGCCATGGGCAGCAAGGACCCCAGATTCGACATCAAATTTTCTACTAACCACCCAACTAAAGCCCTAGAAATGGTTGTCCAGCACATTTCAAATTCTTGCATACATTAACAAATCTACTGGGAGAACATCTACAATCAAATGCATGCCCTACCGACCTCCACTGTGTACCTACCCACCACACATCAGTACTAAAGTAATATAACAATGATTTCTTCAGATTCATGAATCACTCGAAATTATATAATGATTCTTGCATATGTAGCTCTACTTTTATACCAATTCAAATTCAGAGTTTACGGGGCGGTTCATGCATTATTAACAATATCCATTTGCTGGATTTCATATTATTTTAATTTTTGTGTTTAAAGCTTGGAACCCTGGTAACATCAATTATAAAAAAAATTTAACTTAATATTTTTGGCACTCAATTATCTATCTTAGGACTTACCATCCCTTCTGTTTACGTAGGCATGAATCTAAAGAGAGTTTGTTGCTTCCTAGGCTTGCATTATCCCTTATAAAGTTTATATTCTGTTTCGGTATTATATTGAGAGCATTCCAAAATAAACAGACTTTATTTTATAACAACACTAGAAAAATTTGAAACCAAAAAAAATAATCCAACTTATAAGAAAATTAAGCAAATAAATCCATCGCATTTCTTCCTTTTGATGTTTTGTGAAAATTCTTTTTCCTTCAATATGGAACTAAATGATAATATTTGAGAGAGAACCGGAAGCCAAAATATGTGTTTCTAGGTTGCCTAATAATAGATACACTCATGAAACCTATGGAGAGTTCAAATCCTCTGATAAAACAAAAAAAGGAAATAAATACAGTTAATAACTTCCTTTATTTGTCATGTTTGACGAACCTTATTGGACCAAGGAACTTCAACAAAGGATATACTGCATATCTATTGACTATGAACTAACGATTACTCCAACATATAAGAACACCTTATTCTCCACATGGGAACATGACGGTCATAGCACTCATTCCCTTTCCACAACAGAATCTTCTTTTTTTTTCTCCCTTTATATCTTGGTCCGATTCTTAAAGCCCCTTTTGACACACACAATAAGAAAGAGAAAAAAAAAAAATGAGCCTGAGAGGTTTGATCCCAAAAGGTGGCGTGGCAAAAACAGGTTTTCCGGAGATGTGTGGTCACTTAGGGTGGTGGCATTGGAGTGCCGTATGGGCCGGTTTCCGTTGACAAGGGCAGGGCAGAGGCCTGATTGGGCGGTGCTAACGTGCATGATGTGCTTCGGGGAGAGGGTAGAGGTGCCCGAGACAGCGTCGCCCGAGTTTAGGAGCTTTGTGGAGAGGTGTCTTGTGCAGGATTGGAGGAAGAGAGCCACGGTTGATGAGCTTCTTGAGCACCCTTTTGTGAATTAGTTGAGTACTTCGCTTTGCTTGGTTAGACATGAGTACTAGTGTTGGTATAGTTCTTTTATTTGCATACAAGTGGAGATGTTTCATTCCTTCTCGGTTGATCTAGTTTATCACTATATCTACATGAAGAGTTCACATTTCATCAAATAAATGGAGGGTTATGATAAAAATATATGTTTTTTCTTTGATGAAATTCATGGAGTAGTTATAATGAAATTCTTTCTAGAAAGACCATAGGTCGTGTTCAAAGTGCAAAGATAAACAGACAGAAACTAAAAACAGAACCACAAATTCCAAATCATGTTAAATTATCATAACTTGACCCAAATATTGTTCACATACACCCTTGAGATCTTTGTTCGGAACTCTATATATATATATATATAGATACATATCAATTCATGTCCTCCACGGAAAAGGGCAAATTTTTTGCACACTATCAACATTGAAGATTTGGAAGTAATCAAGATTTCCTGTTTTGAACCTTCTTGTGCTTCCACATCATCTATTTTCACCAATTGAAGATATAAAAGAGGCAGCCTATGAACAGTTTGAAAATGCAAGATTCTTTTACAGATGAGGAAGTGCAAATTATTTTAGTGGGGCTTTGCTGTTAGCCAACTCTGTCTGCTTCTGAAGAAAACCACCTGAGCAGGGAAAGCGTCATTTTGATGCAAAACATAGTAGTAAATGAGTAATAGTTGAAGTTATAGGTCTGGCTCTGAGTTTTAAATGACAAACCATAGAAGCACTTCATAAAGCCATCCTAGAGAAGTTTAAAATTTTGATTTTCGTCCTTAAAATTTCTCAAAAAGTTTAGTTCTTTTCCCATTTCATAAGAAAAATTATAACAATGCTATGCATAAAAATAATAGAATAAAAAAGCATGTCTCAGTGAAAAAAAGTTATGGCTTCGTCACTGACCTATTATGTCTAAGAGCAAAATGATAATGATCTCCAATTCTCTCTTCGTTCTTACCCAGATGAAAACCTAAAATTTTGAAACTCATGAAATCTAGTTGTGCCCCCATTTAATAAGACAAATTCTAATTGTGCCCGTTGAAATACATAAGGATATCTTAATTGTCAATTCAATAAAAAAAAAAGTCCATGACTTTCGTTTTTTTCACTGCGCCCCCACTGAAAAATGTTTTTGGCTCAGTCACTGACCTATTCTATCTATGGTACCACCTCACAGACTTACTAGCCCCTTGACTAACCTACTTCCATATGCAACTTATAAGCTTTGTACAACAGGGAGTCAATTACAGTTTTCTAAAGAATTACCAAGTCACCAGCGCAAGTATGGGCTATTTGCTTTTCTTTAGGACACAGTGCATCAGAATTACGGAATAATCTAACATAGCAAAGCTCTAAGCAGTGCCAAATTAGTGTGGCAATACCAAATTTAGCATTTGGCTATGAAAGCCACTCTCCAATGTAGTACCACTCCGGGACTAAATTTGCCATAAGCAATACTTGGTGCCAAATTTGGCTCCCAGCATATATCAAATTCTGGCATTTGACTGCTCTTAGTTAATGTGTTGACTTCTTCATTTAATCAGTACAATATTCTTATTTTCAAGTTCGTCTAAAATTACAAGTTTACTCTTTACAAGTGTCAAAGCTTAATAATTATGACAAAAAAGTAGATATAGCATTTGAAATTGAAGCCACAAATTTTAATAACATATAAAATATGCCCTTTTCACACATTTTGGTGGCAAATATAGTACTGAAAGGGTCTAACTTCCCAAACCATTTGGACCCAACAAAAGGTCAACCAACAACTCTACACCAATCCAACCAATCTGCTATAATACCTACCAATACTTCAAACCTCGTCACCAGAGACCACCATGAGCGATGAAAAGAAAAGCGTTGCTATGTTCAATGGTGAAACTTCTATCTCATTTTACTTTGTAATATATTCGAAAAACAAACAATTAACATAACAAAACTAAAAGAACAAATGCTATAGTTGAACTGACCTTTTCTTGATATAAGGTTAATACGGGAGACAGGTCCTTCAAACATCCAATTATCTTCATCGAGAGATTTAACCTCCTTATTAAGTGCAGCCATTAGATCAGCTTTTATAACTGCATTATAAAATGTAATCATTCTTCATATCAAATAGAAAGTCTTTTGCAGCCAAGAAACACAAGGAAAGAGACATTATACTAGTCCATGATTCATTGTTAGAAATGTAGAATGCATCGTGTCAACAATCTAATAGTAGCAGCCAATTTCTCTACAAAGAGAACATCATGTTCACGAGTTTAGCTGACAAATCGGCTCAATTTTTCAGTTCTTCTTAGAAAGAAAACAAAATGAATACAATTTTGAACTACTCCAACAATATGAACTGTGAAATCCACACTCAAAGTTGAGGTATTAAAATAAAATTTAAAAAAACTCCTGTTTTTCTTAATCCGATCAAACGAAGTTCAAAAATGGAGTCATTCCTACAATTCAGTGCATTAATTTTTCACCAACCATGAAACAGTCATGTGAAATTTTAACTAGAATAGAAAAAAACCCAGAAATTAAAATTTTTTAAAAAAAATCATTAGTTTTGTTTTTCATGAGTATAAAGGCCCGTGGAGACAAGGGCAGACAAGAATATGACCCATATAGAAAAAACCCAGTAAATATAATGCAAAATTCAAGGGAAAAAGGGGTGAAAGTTAGAAGAATTATAATTAGAAGAAGAAAAAAAGAGGGTAAATGAAGGGAGGAAGGAAGCAAACCAAGCATGGCGTCGTCTTTGCGGTCTTGAACAGAGATGAGATCAGAAGGGAAGTACAAATCGTCAGTGGAGAAAGCAGCATTGCTTCCACTTCCTCCGCCTCCCACGATTGCTGTCGTTGATATCGACGAATTTGCTGGTGACGAGCTATTCATTTTCTTTGGAATTTCAATTTCACCATCAACCAAAAACAAATCCTTTACATTTTTCGGTCATATAAATATAGAGAGAGGAACAACAAGGGGGAAAATCACCTTTTTTAAAGTTTTTGATGAAGCTTTTTTTACCCTCGCCGGTGTTCGGTTTATCTTACAAGACTGATGATTTTTTTTTTTTTTTTTGAAAAAAAAAGGGAAAAATAACAGTTTTTTAAAACTTTTTTTAAATAATTAACATTGTTAACCCTAGCACTCAAGGCTCTTGATCAAACTCCAACTCAGCGCCAAACTCTCGTATACGCCAAACTCTCATATACTACAGCAAAAAACAAAAAATTGTTACAATGTAAAGCTCTTACATACTATAGTTTTTTAAATCATAAAATTGTTTCTAATCATTTTTGTCAAACACATTATAAATCACCAATACCAAAAAGGGTGTTTAGACAGTGTAGTTTGAACCAATTTTGATTAAAGATAGTATAGCATGTACTGTTGGGGAATTAGATACCTTCTAATTCTAAGGATCGCAAGAACGAATAATTGCAGAAAAAAATTGGAGAAAAGAAGAAAAGAGAGACACAAAATTTTTATATAGTTTTGTTCAAATTTGAGACTACGTCATGTTTCTGTCGCTGCAGATTCCACTATGATGAAGAAAATTAAAGATTACAAGAGAAATTTATCACACTTTCAAATAGTGTTTTTTAAATCTTTCTTCTACCTAGCACCCTTTGTAGGAATTTTCTTTTTTCTCTCTCAACAATATAGCTCTCACACAAAATAACGCCACTCACATACGCAACCTTAGCCACCTTATGTCTATTTATACCCCAAAGAAGAAAAAAAACACTTCAATTTTAAAAAACCCTAGTAGTTTTCCCTTTTTGGGTTTTTAAAATACTGACTATTGCACAAAATATCATGCAACATAGTGCCTTGGCTCCTCGACACTCACCTGCCGGCGCCGCGACGCACTTCTGCCAGCGCCGCGGCACCCAACCTTGGAGTTGTAGCACCCAAACTCTACCTTTTCTCTCCTTTTTCTTCCTTTTGCTAGGTTGTTGACTTGATTTGGCTCAACACCTGTAACAATCTCCCACTTGGAGACTAATCAATCATCATATCTACAACTGCAACAGCAACAACTTCTCACACCTCATGGAGAAGTCCAACTTAAGTTGTGCACAACTTCAGTTTCGCTATCAAAACCATCTTGGTGAGCATATCTACTAGATTCTGACTCCCAAGAATCTTCTCGAGCTTTAACACCCTATTTTCCAAAGCCGACCTAATGAAGTGATACCACAATTGTATATGCTTCGTCCTAGCATGAAATGCAGGATTTTTCACCAAGTGAATGGCGCTCTGACTGTCGCTGTGTAACGTACTCCTTTTCTACTTGTGACCCAGTTCTTCCAAAAACTACCGCAACCAAATCATCTCCTTGCTCGCTTCTGTCATTGCCATATACTCTGCTTCAGTTGTAGAGAGTACAACTATCTGTTGTAGCTTTGAGACCCAACTAACTGCTGTGCCACCCAAAGTGTACTTTTTCTGCCATTAATGTCTTCAGTCATATCAGCATCTACATAGCCCTGTAGTCCTAAGTCTGACCTTTTAAAACACAGTGCTAAACCTATACTACCTCTTATGTATCTGAGAATCTACTTCACTGCCTCCCAACGTTGCTTACCTAGATTGCTCATGTACCTACTCACAACTCCCACTGCATGTACAAAATCTGGTCTGGTATACATTATGGCATACATGAGACTGCCTATTGCTGAAGCATAAGGCACCTTAACCATGTGGTCTCGCTCCTGCTCCGTGGTCGGTGATTGCTCCTTTGATAACTTGAAGTGACTAGCCAAAGGAGTACTCACAAGCTTCGCATTATTCATGTTAAATCTATTCAGCACCTTTTCAACATATTTCAGTTCCAAATCACTACTGTTTCTTGTTATTCTCATCCCAAAGATTTGTTTTGTAGCACTCAAATCCTTCATTGCAAACTTCTTAGACAGCTCTTTCTTCAGCTTGTCAATCTCCTGTTTGCTTTCTCTTGCTATCAGTATGTCATCAACATATAGCAACAATATAATATAGGAGTCACCAAAATTCTTCACATAACAACAGTGATCTCCCTAACACCTCAAGAAGCCATTGCTACACATGAAACTGTCAAACTTCTTGTATCACTGACTGGGAGCTTGTTTGAGGCCATTCAAGCTCTTCTGAAGTTTGCACACTAAGTTCTCCTTACCCGATACTTCGAAACCTTATGGCTGCTTCATGTAGATCTCCTCCTCTAAATCACCATAGAGAAAGGCTGTCTTAAAATCCAACTGTGCCAAGAACAAGTCTTCATTTGCCACTAGCGCAAGTACAATTCTGATCGTGGTTAGTTTTACCATCGAAGAAAAAATCTCATTGAAATTAATACCTTTTTTCTGTTAAAAGCCTTTTACCACCAACCTTGCCTTGTACCGTTTACTGCCATCACTTTCATCTGTTATCTAGTATACCCATTAATTATGTAAGGCCTTTTGCCCTTTGGCAATTCTGCCAATTGCCATGTCTGATTGGACATTAAAGAATCCATCTCATCCCCCATGGCTAACTCCTACTTGACCAAATCTTTAGCCTGCACAGCTTCATCATAACTCTCTAGTTTATCTCTATAGGTCAACAAAATATAATGTAGGGAAGGGGAGTATCTCTGTGACGGTCTAATGGTGTAACCCCTAGTTTTTTTTATGGTAAATAGAAAGTCTGACGCTAAAATTGACGACAATGATATTTTTACTAACATGTTATTTAGTGATGTTATAGGTGACAGCGACGAAGGGTTCAATATGTTAAGAAAGGTTCATGCCAATTATGTGAGGATTATAATTATTCTATGATATAATAATATAATGATGTATTTTATTTTATTTTAATTGAATAGAGTATAATAAGAAGAAATTAATTAATTAAATTCTTTTTATTTAATATATATATATATATGTATACACACAACCGCATAAGAATATATAAGTTAAAGTATATATGTACCAATATGTATGAAATATATATATATATATATATATATTTTATATCATTAATATAAGTTAAGAAGAAGGACCTTGGGCTTTTCGGCAAAGATTGGCCATGAATAACAGAAAAGAAATAAAGAAAAAAAAAGTTTCACGTGAATTGTTAATATAAGATAGCATATATACAAGTTAAAAGGCCTTGGGCCTATTATTGATATGGCTGGCGGCAAGTCTTTGCCGAATAGAAGTAGAAAAGATAAAAAACAAAAAAGGAAAAAGTGTTACACGTGGAAAAAAAATCTTAAGGTTTAGTCCACACATAAAATTTATATAAAGACCTCTTATTAGTAACCTTAGACTCACACTTTATTCCTTCATCATTGATTGGCTTCGTTTTTCGTTTTCTTTGGCTTTATCAAGATTTCTAATCTTTCTAATTTCATTCATCTTGATTAGTATATCAATTATTTAATATGTTTGTTTGATGTTTTGGTTTATTATGTTAGTATTAGAATTATTATTATCATCATATGGATTCTCTTATCATATATATTTCATGTTAATTAGTGATTGAAAAGAGTTAATAATTTGGTTATTATGACTAACCTCTTATTAAACCCCATATTAGAGATATCACAGATTTTCATATTTTTTGTTATTTAGATCTTTATTTGTTTATTTTATTATCAATTTAGCATCATGTTAATTATGTGTTTATAATTTTAATTGAGGTTTTATTAGGTTATGGATTGGTATTGAATTTTTTAATGCCTTATGCTTAATTTTCATATAAACACCTAACAGCAGTCATATTTTAGTAATTTTTGATTTTGTATTGCTCTGTTTATATTTTTCTTATATTTTTATCAAATAGTAGACATCTTGAGCTTTCTTTTGGCATTTGAAGTGCTTGAATTGAAGTTTTCTTTAAATGGTTATGATTTTTCAAAATTGACCTTTAAAGCTGTACAGTTTACATGGATCCGAAATTTAGATTGATTTTCGAGGACTTTTTTTTCTTGCAAATTATCATCAAAATATGCGTATAATATATCAAATTCTTTGTTTTTGAGTCAAGTTTTTAATGCCACTGGATTTAGCTAATTTGGAGTTAATATGAAATTATTATGAATTTTTAAGTGAATAAAAGTCATTTTGCCTACTTTTGGGGATTATGCCCTAGGTTCATAAATTGTGATTTTGTGCTTTTTGATGTTATCACATGATAAAGTGATGTTCAATGATAGTATGAGATGTTTATATATTGTTAATAGTATTATTAGTGACTATGGTCAATATATATGTTTGGCATGAACTCTTTAAAGAAGCAAGCACATCGAAGACCCGAGTCGTCGTGTTACCTACCATAAAAGATTGAGTAAGTCTAGAGATCAGGTAAGTACATCTCTCACCTGCAATATGATTGTTCAAAATTAAAAAGATTGATGTTGATGATATATTACGAAGACATTTTAAGATGAGGATTTTTAATAATGAGGAATTGATGAAAGATGATGTTATTTGTACCTCATTATTCTATTTGATGAAAACCTTTTTACGAAAACCTATATATGTGTGTGTTATGTATATTATTATTTTAATGTTTTAAAAAGGCGTTGTATAATTGACGAATTGATGGTGATGATGGGGTCTGGTGAGCAGTCACTTCATCTTTGTCAAGGTTGATTTGGAGGTCGCTACCTCACTTTTTCTGTGGCTAGCACGCTATGACGATGTCGATACAATGCCAAGGCCATACTATATAATATTTTGAAGTATTACTATATATATTATTTTTAAAATATATTTATTCAATTATGAATTAATTTTATTAAACACTATTATTAGATGAAAATGTTTTGTGAGCGTTAGGGTGTACTTATTAAGTATTATGCTTATTAGACGTTTCTCATATTGCAGCTAGAAACAAGAGTTAGATATGAGGATAGAGGAGATCGGTGCGAATGTGTGCGTGGTGGCGGAAACAGAATATCAGAGTAACGCATCCTGAGTTAATGATAATTTAAACTTTTATTCAATTATTTATAATTTCGTAGATTTTAGTTTTTCAATTATTTTATGAGATTTCGTAAATTAAAGATATTTTGTTAAGTTTAATGTTTTTGGTAATGTTGTGCCTATATTTTTATTTTTAGATGAAGTTATTTGATTTGATTAAAAAGTCTTGTTAAAAAAATTAAGCTATTTTGTATTACTTTAATTATTTAAATTCTATAAATATTATGTTTTACCATAAATAATAGATGTCCTGAGACGGTAATTGTGATATCCCGTGAGGAGGCATTATAGATGGTCCTGCTAGATCTCCTGACTGGAATTGTTGGAGTACTCTGGTTTCCTTCTAGAGCAATATTTTCTTGGTCTTTAACTTCTGAATTCTACACTTCCACTTCGGGAAGATCCTTCAATGGAATCACCTCAGGCTTCTTACCTTCAGAAACTAAACTTCTGGAGTCATTGCCATCTTTGTCCTTATACAGGACACTTTCATTGAAGATCACATCCTTGCTTGTGATAATCTTTCGATTTTGGTCATCCTAGATACGATAACCAAACTCGAGTCCACCATAGCCAACCAGAAAACATTTCTTAGACTTTGCATCAAGTTTACTTTTAGCAGTAGAATCAATATGAACATAGTAAACTCAACCAAATACTTTCAAGTAAGAGAGGTCAACCTTTTTACTGCTCCATACTTCTTCCGATAGCTTGAAGTTTAATGGTGTGGATGGACTTCTGTTGATCAAATAAGCTGTTGTGTTAATTGCCTTAGCCCAAAACGACTTTGGCAGCCCTGCATGCAACCTCATACTTCTGGCACACTTGTTCAGAGTCCCATTCATCATCTCAGCTACACCGTTCTATTGTGGTTTCCCTAGAATAGTTTTCTTCATTTTTATTCCATTCTCAACATAATACCGCTTGAAATCATCATCTATGTACTCTCTCCCATTGTCAGACTACAAGCACTTCACCTTCAAATCTGTATCATTCTCCACCATAACTCTCTATCTTTTGAAAGTATCAAAGACATCAGATTTGTTTTTCAGAAAATAAACCCATACCTTCCTGCTTGAGTCATCAATGAATGTTGTATATTAATTAGCGCCACCAAGGGAAGTTATCGTTGAAGGTCCCCACACATCAATGTGAACTAGCTCCAACTTCCGGGACTTAGGCTCTCTACCTATTGTTGAGAAACTGACGCTCTTCTGCTTGCCAAAGATGCAGGCTTCACACAAATTGTGATCAACAGTTTTTCTTTACAGTGAAGCATCTTCATTCCCTTCGCACTCATGTGACTGAGCCTATGATGCCATAGCTCGGTATTAGCAGCAGAATCAGCGACTACTATGGTATCTCTACAACTATACTTAATGTAGAGAGTTCTAGCTTTACGTCTTTGAGCAACAAGCATCGCTCCCTTTGTGACTTTCCAACCTCCACAACTGAAGATCACATTATGTCCTTCGTCATCTAATTGCTCTACCGAAATCAAATTATGCATTAGTTTAGGTACGTGTCTCACCTTCTAAATCTTCCACACAAACCCATTAGGCAATTTCAAACTGACATCTCGAATGCCAACAGTGTCTAAAGGTTCACCGTTAACAAGGTAAACCTTACAATGATTTCTAGCAACGTAATTCTCCAAGACATGAAGATGTGAAGTAGTGTGGAACGATGCTCCTAAATCTATTATCCGTGAATCAAAAGAATTGTCAACAGACAAGAGTAAGGCATCCTGCGCCTCTTCATTGGCAGCGTTTGCAGCGTCATTGTTCTTGTCTTCATTCTTCCTTGGAGCCTCGCAATTCTTTTTCAAGTGGCTGATCTTTCCACAATTCCGACACTCCAAATCCTACTGTTCCTCGACTTGCCTCTCTTGCCATTATCCTTGTTGGAACGCCTTTCAAGTTTCTTACCCCTATTATCAACATTAAGGGCCAAGTTCGACGTAAAGCTTCACCTAAATCCTTCCTGCAAACTTCTTCTACCAGAATAGAGTTTCTGACATCAACAAACTTCAGTTTTTCATTCCTAATTGAATTGGTCATGGCCACCCTCATGGGTTCCCAACTATTCGGTAATGAGGCCAAGAGGATTAAGGCATTGATCTCATTACCAAATTTAATCTCTACCGAGACCAATTGATTCAGAACGGTGTTAAAATTATTCAGATGCTCTACCATCGAGGCAACATTAGGCATTTTTAAATTAAAGAGCTTCTTCATGAGGTGTACCTTATTATTTGCAGAGGGCTTCTCATACGTCTTTGACAAGGCCCTCATCATTCCTGCTGTGGTATTCTCCTTCGCAATGTTGTGGGCCATGTTCTTTGACAGGGTCAAAGGAATCACACCTAACACCTGTCTGTTAAGGAGAGTCCATTCATCATCCTTCATGCCTTCGGGCTTATTACCCAAAGGCAAGTGCAGTTTTTCTGCTATAGAGGTAGTCTTCTACTTGCATCCTCTAATAGGAAAAATCTGAACCATCAAATTTGGTGACAACGACAGCTGACCCTTCTTCTCTCGTCATCATTCTTGAACCAAACTTTGGCTCTGATACTAGTTGTTGGGGAATTAGATACCTCTTAATTCTAAGGATCGCAAGAACGAATAATTGTAGAAAAGAAATTGGAGAAAAGAATAAAAGAGAGACACCAAATTTTTATACAGGTTTGTCCAGATTTCACTATTTCTGCCATTGTAAATTCCACTATGATGAAAAAGATTACAGATTACAAGAAAAATTTATCACACACTCTCAAATAGTATTTCCTAAATCTCTCTTCTACCTAACACCCTCTGTGGGAATTTTTTTTCTCTAAAAAATAGAGCTCTCACAAAAATATGTCTCACATAAAATAATGCCACTCACACATGCAACCCTAGCCACCTTATGTCTATATATACTCCAAAGAAGAGAAAAACACTTCTATTTTAGGAAGCCCTAGTAGTTTCCCCTTTTTAGGCCTTTAAAATGCTGACTACTGTACAAAATATCGCACAACATAGCGCCTTGGAGCCGTGGCGCTCACCTGTCGGCACTGCAGCACTCTTTTGCCAGCGCTGCGATACTGATTTGCTACCCACGGGCGCTGCGGCGCCCAAACTCTACATTTCCTCCCTTTTTCTTCCTTTTGCTAGGTTGTTGACTTGATTTGGCTCCACACCTGCAACATGTACGAGCTTTACATTATAGTTTGTTTTTTTTTTTCTAGTGTAACATATAAGAATTTTACACTGCAGCAACCAGAAAAGTTTTAGTTGATACTAAGATTATCAAACACACTAAAAAAATGCCAAACCAAAACAAGGCTTTGTTGCCCCTCGTCGCAAGCAGCAAGCCTACCCCCTCCATCGCAAGCCTGTCGCGTGCGTGCTCCACCACAAGTACGTAACTTGCGTGCAAGGCGCAGACCCACCACTACTCATGTGCAATTGCAACAAGACTTTCTAAGCAACAGAGTAAGATAGCCTTTTTATCAGTTTCAATTTTAATTAAGATGTAAATAATTAAACTAAATAGTAATTCATGTGCAATATACATGCATTTTTTTTTTTTGCGAAATTAGACTATTATTGTTTGATTTAACTAAATTAAGAGTACAATGACTTAATTTCTAAAGGATTTTTAACACATTTAGTTCATGACCTGTCTTTTGCTAGTCCAAGCCATCAGTTGATTAATAGATGACGTTTCAAACTTTTGATACAAAAGCGTCCCAAATTCTTTCTTAAAATAGTTCCAAAAGGACCAAAACAGAAGAGATATTAAACCCCGTTTGTTTTTGTTCTCAAAATTTCTGGACATGTTCTCGCACGCTTTGCGAGGCAAAAATTTTAAAAACACTCTCAGTATAATTCTCAAACAATTCTCATTTTTTAAAATAAAAATATTTTCACCTATTTTGAAAACAATACCAAACGGCCCCAGTTTTGGATGGGCAAGTGCATGTGCCTCGGATAGAGTACCAATGTTTAATTGATTTTTCTAAAATATATATATATTGAAGAAGAGAAATGTTATGATCCAAAAGGAAAAAAAAAATTAAAGAGAGAGAGATAAATATGACTATTCACGAAAATATCTAGAGCCCTTTTGGTGTATATTTCTGATCAAAATTATTATTATTATTATTATTATTGTTGTTGTTGTTGTTATTGTTATTAGTATTATTATTTTATAATGTGACAATTAAAAGATAAATATCTATTGATGGATATTTTTTCCTCTTAAAAAAATTGCTAAATATTTAACCCGAAACATTATTTATCAAGAAAATTCTTGTAAGTAGCCCTCACATAGGGGTGGCAAATTGGGTCAACAAGTCGGGTTAGTGTCGACTTGGGGTCAATTTGTACAAAAATTAGATTGACACTAACCAGATCTATGACACGAACGGGTTGAAAATTCTCAACCTTAATCCGACTCGTTTTGGTGCGGGTCAACACAAACACGACCCGTGCCAATCCGTTCCTTATGCGCAATATAAAAAAAATCACCTGTGACCCATATTTGACCCACAACCCAATTGTGACCTGTCTACACAAATATATATATATATATATATATGTATATATATATATAAACACAAAAACAAACATAAAATTAGATGAGTTATATACCATGACAACAAGAAAGTCCAATCTTAAAATTTAAAAAACATCCAATAAGTCCAAATATCACAAGCCATCTAGCAACTATAGATACTGTTACTAAATTTAGATTTTGATGCAACTGTTGATACCTAAATGCTTAAAATGTTACGAGCCATCATAGGAAGGATATGATAACAGAACTGATTTGTTTTTCAAAGTGAGAGGTAGGTTTTTGATGTTTAGGGTTATACTATTGTCTATATCTGATCTAATATATAATAACAGAATAAAAAAATATCTAAATAAATATAAGCGGTTCAATTTCAAATCAGTTTAAGGTTAAGCGAGTTGACCCGAACTCAACCTGTTTTAGACAGGTCAGTTTTAAGTTTACACTAAACTGACCCAGGGTTAATTTTTTTGACACTAACTTGTAAAAATTTGTATCATTGTATCATAACTTATATTATCAGCCTTACTCTCAACACAATTCTCTTCTTATTTTTTGTTTTTATTTTTATTTTTATTTTTTTGTTTTCTAAAAAGCACCCGAATAAACTGGCTTGAGTTGAAAAACAAGGATGGTACATAAAAACAGCGAAAGAGGCATGGATGACGCACGCGCTCCTGAACCCGGAAGCAGCGCCGCCGAAAAAGGCCACGGCAAAACCATTTCAGAATGCGAAAGCATGATTCGACGGAGTCTTCGAAGTATTTTTCCTTTCCTTCCTTTCTTCTTTCGCTTCTCTTCTGCGTTTGAGAGAACCAAAAACAATGGAAAAACGAAAATGAAAAAAAAAAATTGTGGTAGGGTTTTTATAGGGTTTTGTATTATCTGCAACCAAACATGGAATTACTTCGCGTCTATGATTTATTGTTGTGAGTCCGTGCTTAATGCAGCTCCGATGGCGAAGTTTCTGATGGAGCATCTCGAGAAATCTGGATGTGCTATTGGCGACAACTTCATCAAGGCCGTTAATTGCAACAAGCGGATTGCCGGTGGCTATGTCCGCGGCGAGGGGGTTAGCCTCTCTCTCTTTATTTTTGTGTTTTCAATTGGTAAAGTTCCAAGAGCAGAACTTTACGTTATAACTGATAATAGGGAAATGTTATCAAAGCCTTTAATTTCATGTAGTGGAGATTGTTTGTAAATCTTATGATTACTTGTTTAGGAGCTTCTGTGCATTTCATAGGAAGAGTTAATGGTTTGGGAACATTTTGTATTTGAAGGGCGTTGCCAATTTATTTAGGGAGAACGAGAGAAATGTTAAATTTTTGAAACCTTTTAAAGTAAATATCAGGTTTGAAAATATTTATAGTAAATAAAATTTACGATGCAGATAACTTATTTATTATGTAAATAAGAAATGTTTACATTGTAAACAAGAGGGTAAATACATTATTTGCCCTATAAATCTGTTTGTTGTGTAAATAAGAATTAGTTATATTGTAAACAAAAGGGTAAATAAATTGTTTACACCATAAATTTGATATTTACTGTGAATATTTTTAAAACCTGATATTTACTACAATTAGTTTTGGAAAAGCGACATTTCTTGCAATATTTGATAAGTAAGTTATTGGTCTTTTGCATTTTAATCCCGTTGAGATTAAAAAAAATTGTCTGTTTGAAATTAGATTTTGGGAGTAAAAACTAAGCTTCGGATCATTAATTTGTAGTTTTTAGATGAGTTTGCAGGTCTCCTTGTGATTTTGTGTGCTTCGATGCATTGTAAAGAATGCGGTTTGTTTTTAACCACATTTGTCATGTGATTGTGAATTTATGTTAGATTATGGTGTGTAGCAATCACATGAATTATCAAGACGAAGTCAACCAAGTGGTGATACATGAGCTAATACATGCTTACGATGATTGTCGCGCAGCAAACTTAGACTGGGCTAATTGTGCACATCATGCATGTAGTGAGGTGAGCGTCATTGTGAACAATGGGCTCCTTTGATGAATTTATACAAATGTTCTTTCTCAAATTTTGTTTCCATCAAGTCATTTTTGTCTATGTGGAGCAGATTCGCGCTGGCCATTTAAGTGGTGATTGTCACTACAAAAGGGAACTACTGCGTGGTTTTGTAAAAATACGAGGTCATGAACAAGTGAGTTCTTTCTTCTTCTTTTGACTGAAAACTTGGGATGTAGCATGTTGCCATGTTCAGTCCCAGATTAAATAGTCCCCTGCATTTTTCTTGCATTTTGTTTGAGATCTATCTGGGATACTTGTACTCCCCCACTTTTTAACAAGAAGCGCAATAGATATTGAGGGAGTGAGGACAAGAAATAATAGAGATACCGAGATTGCTTGATCAGACTTTTATCATGACCTAGATGATGAGAAACACACTCGTATCTTGCTCCTTATCATGACCTAGACACTTATTTTCTAACTCATCACCACGTACTATATTCTTCTTCAATTTGCTCCAAAATGAAGCTCTTTGTATGGTTTAGCTTGCCTACATTTTGTGTTGTTGACAATTGAATTTGAATTGGATTCTGGGTTTGATTTTGAAGGAGTGTGTGAGACGAAGAGTTATGAAATCAGTGACCGCTAATCCTTACTGCTCAGAAGCAGCCGCGAAGGACGCCATGGAAGCTGTCTGGGATATTTGTTACAATGATACAAAACCCTTTGACAGAGCTCCTTGATAATAAAGATAGCCGCCTTATGATGCCAAACCAGTTGCAGCAACAAATTTTCTGCTGTTTGTCGCTGTCTTTGACGACAGATATCATTATTCCTTGATAGGATAACCTTCATTGTATTTGGAAAAAAATTTTGTTCATCTTCTCATAATTCTTGCAACAACTCCGACAATTTTTATGCGTCATATTGATTGTACACCGGTGATTAATTTTCCTAGGTCAAGACTCGACGATAGAGAACATGAATCGTCTGCAAGTTGATTCTACGGAATAAAATTCGATTATTTTTTTGTTACTGAAGAATTTCTATTATTTACTCCTGCGAAGGTTTATGGTCGTTGTTCGCCACGGAGAATCTTTTCAGCATTGAGCTGAACTATGGCACCTATGTTAACACAAATTCAGTCACAGAGAACTATTCGTAAAATTCAAATTTTCTCATGAGATTTTTCAAATAATTGTGCACAATTTTATTGGATTGAATCATAGAGTTTGACCAGCATATGAAAAAGTGATTTTGGACAAATGACTAACACTCACGTTTGTAAATGTTGCTTTTCCAGGAAACAATCCTCCCAACTTGTTGAGACTTTGGAAGAGTTGAGCACATAAAATATTTAGTGCTCGTTAGGAGCAACTAGCAAGGTCCTTTCTCATCTATGGAAGATCAAATACATATATATATGCACGCGCAAATATATATATATAAAACACACATATAATATTCTAATGGCTATTTTCCATGGTGTTACGGAGACATGCAAGTGTGGAAGGCAGTGCGCAGTCGGAAGCATTCTTTTTGCTTTTTCTTTTCGAAATTTGACGCTCCTAAGCCGCAGAAAGATACAAAAAGAAACTTCCTTACACATGCTATATGTTACACATGCTATATGCACATCCCTATACAAACCCAAAATAATAATAATAATAATAAAATAAAAGTTCTCTTCTTTTTAGATTTCCGCGTTACAAAGATTCACCTGTGCAAGCATATATTCTTACAACATCTGCCTCCTAAATCCAAATCTAAAGTCTTATTCACCCTATGTAAATCTTGCATATAAAAAGACCATCCGTAAGTTTTAACATAATAGGAAAATTAACTACTACTTCAAATTAGCATACTATACTTTGGGAGGAGTAGAGGGCATGGGGAAAGATTGATATATATGAAGGTCAGGGTGGTGCTTAAGATGATTCTTCATCTCTTGTTTATTTGTCAATACCAGACACTTGCAGCCAGAACACATTTCCCAGGTAATAGAAAACAAAAGTTTTTGAATGAATATATAGGTAAGGACTAAGGAACAGTACTTGGTTTTTTCTTGGCCTTACGACTTTTTAGCTTGCAGGTGTAACGGGGTCAGAAGATGGTCATGAAGAGCTGCAAGTGGGAAGAAGATCACAGGTATTTGGTCAAGAAAGAGTGCCTTCATGGTGGTCTGAGGATTACTCCCGGCCCCGCCGGCGAAGGCCAGTCCATAATGGTTTAGAACACTAAGTAAGTGGCTCTCCTCTAGAGCCTAATGGTTGTGCTAATTGTCCCTTGTAGTGATTGATCTCGTCTTTGACGTTTTGGGGGTTTTCTTAATCCGTTTATAGGATTTCTAGGCTTGGTTTGGTCATTGGTGTTGGGAATTTTTCTTTTTTTTGGGTCTGAAGCAAAATGTAATGGGGATGAAAATTTTCTATGTAATATTTGGTCTTATAGTCTATTTTATTATTTATCTCTTCTGTTCATTTCAAGGGGGTATGAAGTTTAGCTTATGCAAAAAAAAGAAAAAAATAATAATTTATCAGAAGCTCTAATCCCCTGTACTACTCTAATAACAACAGTTCAGAAGTAACTAAACTGAAAGTACTTATTAGATATCTATTATTCTTGCTGATATATGGGCCCTGTCTTTCCAAAGGGGCTAGGCGCACAATCTGAAGACACCCGTTATCATGGTGACATGTTCCCAAAATAGACTTTGAGTGAATGTTGCCTGTGTCTCTCACTAGGGATTTTCCTTTTCTCCGTTAGTCATCAAATTTGATTTGCATTGCCAGAGGAAGAGACAGAAAAAAAAAAAAAAAAATCCCCACTGTCATCTTCATTTAAATTTAAACAATGTTAAAGAACAGTCACAAGTGACACGATTATTTATTTTTTAATTTTAATGACGTAATTTCTACTATAAGAGTGTTTTCATGTGACCTACGATTAATTCACAAGTGAAAATGAGGTTCTTGTGGGCTCTTTATAGACCTTAACCCTGTTAGTTACTTATTATGAAGTCATTAAAAAAGCAAATACGACAACTTGTTTCATTGCGCATGCAGAAACAGTTTTGCTTCCATGTTCCAAAAGGCACAGTGCAGATCCAATTTTCTTTGCTTTTTCGCTACTAAACATTAACAGGGTCTAATTATCTAAATGTTAATCAATCTACCATGGACCCCTTCTTTAATATTGTTATTATCACCTCACCAGGACCAAAAGGTAGCAAGACACATGTTATAATTCCATTTCTTTTCCTTTCATTTTTCTAGGGGATGTTATAATAGTACTTCTTTGATATTCATGTTATCAAACATTTGGTTGGTCATCGTCTAAAAAAGTTGGTTAGTGACATGCTATTCAAAGTATGAAAAATGTCTCGTGATCGTTGAATTGGCGTGCCCTTTTACAATCTCTTTTTTGCTGGAAGTTTCAAACTCCCCTTCAAACGTAGAAAGTAACAAAGCAAGCTTGAAGGACCGTTTGGTGCGCAGAATAAGATAATATTATATAGAATAATCTTAAAAGATTATTTTGAAATGTATAAGAAATGATATGATTACTTTTAATTAATTCAATTATATGTTTGATGTTGTATTATTAAGATATGGGCTTGTTCATAAAAATTTTAAAAAAATTGAGGCCAAATTATAATTTATTAAAAGTTGAAGAGAAAAATATAATTTTCAAAAGTGTTTAAGTTACGTAAATTTATATTTTGACTCCTCAATTTTTTAAAAGGAATTATATTTGGCCTTAATTAAATCTTTGATATTTATGTCAGCAAGGTGAAAACTATCCACCATGAAACCTAAGTTGGGCCGTAAGTTCCACCAAGTTTTCACATATGAGAAATCAAAAGTCTATGACGTTCACAACATAGGGCCTAGACACCCAATCTCAGCCCCCAATATATCAATGGTAACCAAGGCGCAAGTTAGTCAAGGAAAAAATTGAACCTAAGTTGGGAGCATGGGGAAGCCTTGGCTAATGTCCCATAACCATTACGTCACAACCCTCGATGGTAGTTGATTTCTTTCTTTCTTTCTTTCTTTTTACAATATCCAACAAAAAAAGAAAAAAAGTGTGTTCTTTGTATATCTTTTCTTTGTTTTTCTTTTTTTCATTATGTTTAGAAAATATTAAAAGGTACTTGTGGTTTTCAAAATGTTGTTATGGTATTAAGAGTCTTTTTTAACTAGAAATAAGAGTCTTTTTTAACATAAAATTTCAAACTTACCATTTGATTAAAAAACCCTAAAATTAATTTTGTAAAACTATAAAAGGAAATCAAAACAAAATATTAAAAAAATCTATAAAAAAAATCATATGTGTGGGCTTCCATTCAGCAAAAATTTTAGTTATTTTATTTTATTTTTATATATTTTATGCTTTAATTTTGGTGTGTTTCAATAAAAAGTAGGGTGAAAGTTTTATTTTTAAAATTTTTAATATTTTTCAAACAACATAATACTAATAATATTGTGTTAAAAATACATGATACAATATATTAAATTTTGTTCCAAAAAAGATGATATTGACCCTTTTCTTAAATATATCACTTATATTAGATTACTTGTTTACATTATGTTTTAAATGTGATATCTAGATCTACTTTTTTTTTGGGTAGATAAGACCTCCAAACGAGGAAATAAATTTATTAAAACTAGCTGAAACAGGTCAAAGTATAACTAAAGGTTTGAAGACCTAGAAATGGGTATACTTGTAGAATCAAAGAACCTACTTAAAAATTCGAGCTCCGATCAATGGAACCAAACAAAACCCTAACCCTACATGAAGCTATACTCCTACTAATAATGGTCCTAATAACCACAAAGAAGAGTCACACCTTCACTTAAACCTAACTTAGGACACCACCCAACCAACCAAGAGGCATGGGGAAACCATCCTCTATACCTGACACAACTTGCAACAACACAAAGACAATAAACACAACCCAGAGAGCTAGTGGAGAAACCACTGCCCTTATTACAATAGAGCAAGACAATTTCCACTGTAATCCACAACTTCGAGGTCCTTTAATGCTAGCCATGCAGAAGCCACCACCTATTGAAAAACATGAATGCAGTGGAATTTAAAAAAGTTTAAATCAGAGCCTTTTTCCCAATAATAAGTTAGGCATACTTTGTATATAAATTAACAAAAGATCTTATGTACCTTTTAGAATCTGAACTACATTTCTAACAAGAAAAACTTTGACAGAATTGCTATTGAGTATTACATCTAGAAGAGCTTCAAATAGCTAGCCTTTTTTGCTATTCTTTTTTCCACAACTAGAATGCGAATGGACAAGTAGTTCAATGCTCCTCTTAGTAACATCTCCTTCCAATCACAAGAGAAAATTAAAAGCCAAGGTTCAGGATGTTGAACAATATCCTTATGAGAGTTTCAAAGTTTCTCTTACTAAAATATTCTCCCTAAATTTTTTTGGTGATCTAAAAAAAAGAAACAAGTGTCCTATTTATAGTGGCTAGTACGGAGTCAATTATACTTAAATAAGGCTTCTAAATTTAAAACTGGGTCAAAATCCATATCAAAACACATGAAAACATGTAACAAGATTTCGCTCGGCCGGCCTGCCGATCCTCACCATTAGCTTGTTGGCCGTATCATCTACATAACTATTTACGCTTCACGGGTTTGTCGGACTAAGGAGTTGGCCTGCCAATCCGTCTAGTTTTGAAAATTTCAATATATCTTATTTTACACGAGAATCTTAGATAGAGCCTTAGTTGTAATTCAATAACCCAACAGAAAAGTTGTCTAATTATAATGGTCATATGCAGATAATACATATCAAATAAAATATGTTTCTAAATAATTCAATATGTTTATCTTGAGTTAATTCATAAAATTAATTCAACCAATAAACTAACATGAATTATTAAACCCAATCAACCGAATTTAAACCAATCTAAGAATTAACATAAGTTACCAATATGTAGGAAAAATATATCGTGTCGTTACAGGAAATATTGTGAGTAACAAAGGGGACTCAATGGACATATATAGATCAAGCTTCTATAATTATAAAAAACATATCCCTAATACATGTATTTTTATAATTATCAACTCTAATGCTATTCCATTAAAAGCTTTGAGCTGTATTCTCAAACTATATAAAATTACAAAACTCCAATAAGTTTATAGTACATAATATATCATAATGTGTAACATCCTCATAAAATATTCATAATCAACTTAAGGATAAATTCAATTTTATCTTCTCGATTATTTTTATCTTATGTTCCATTGTCCCATCGTTGGAATACTTATAATTCATAAATAGTATACCACTTGGTTACATCTATGTATCTAAACGATTAAGCGCTCTAGTTTTTCAATTACAAGATAACGCATGTAACAAAATATTATTAACTCTACAAAAGAACTAAGGATTCCATATCTATAAATAAAGAGTTAACGTCAATCAATAGTCATGTCTCCAACATATCGGTATGTGTACCCTTATTAAAGTTAGGATGTCACTCTTTGAAACATAAAAAAAACACAAGTCAAGAATACGAGCTCATTAATTCATTTCAAGATTTAAAAGCAATACATATGATTGTCTAAAGTGAATTGATTTAACCAAATGAAATTATTAATCAAATTAATTCAACTTTTGTCCTAATCCAACATATCATCACCTATGACAATATATCAATGTTTCTATTCGCGAAGTCTAACTTCAATGACCAAAACAAATTATCTCCCATTAGAGATGTAGACTACATAACAATCTTAACCTAAATAAAGCACTTAATTTTATTCCTTCGATTGCATACCTTATCATTTAGACTACACATTTAAGATTCATGTTTTTTGCATAATATGTTTATGATATGTACGATCTTAAATGTTTATACGAACAATCTCAAACCTTTGTTTGCATATCATATATTCAACATAAATAAATATAAAAAAGACAACATTTAATATATAGAAATAAATAATAAACTATTTATCAATGAAATGTCTCCAAAAACTACTATGTCATTTACTTAGGGCTCCAAGTCTAACACCGTTTTCCAACTCCAACCACCTGCCTGCTGAAGAGCATCCATGGCCTTACTTCAGTCAAACCCTCAGCACCCTTTTCGACCATCCCCATGGCAAGGCCAAAACCGTCGCAGCCCACCCTCATCCGGCGGCACGAACCTACTTCAACCATGGCCAGGTCCCTCAACGTCGGAGCCAAACAGATGACGGCCAGGCTCGCCCAATCTGCAACAAACCCAAGCATTCGAGCTCCCGTCCTCACTCATCCAACCTAGCCCAGATTTAGAGGAGAGCTGAACTTCCTACGACCTCTGCACACATCTGCAACCCCTCACTCCCTAGCCCTGAGACTAGATCGGTGACAAAGCACCACTCCCTTCCTCCTCTTTGCTCAACCTCCAACCCAAGCAAAGCTTTTTTCTCCTGGAGGCACAAACCCTTGACGACGAAGATCGGCCAACGACAATGCTCTGGACGAAGGTCGGAAGCCAGCAGACTGACGACGCACAAGCCCGCTAGCCTCAGCCCTCTCTCTAACTCTCTTTTTTTCGTTCTCTCACTAAAAACGCTTTTACCGTCATATAACAATATGGATTGTCAATCTACTTTTAGCATGTAGAAAATGCCGGGAAAATTTGAAAAATAGAGTTAAGAAAATTTGAAATTTGGTGAATGATCTTTTTTTTTTGTATTAAAAAAAGGTTTTTTTTAACATTGGAATTGTCCCAGTTTTTTCAAAGAAAAGAGAAAAAGTACTGTGTGGAAGAGAGAAACCCAACCATGGTAAAAACAAAAAAAACTGAAACTGTTTTGATGGCCAAAAAACTAGTTTTCTAATACCCAAAAATTAAAAAAAAAAAAGACTTTTGCCTGAAAATTTTTTTGGGGGTACTAGTTGTCCAATCGTCCCATAAAATGCCGGATTATTTAATAGTTTATTTTATTTTTCATGTTGCGTTGCCCTCTTTCTTTCTTGACTATCGCTCATCTCCCCTTCTTGCTTCTATCTCTCCCTGATAACTTCGACTTGTCAGAATTGTCGCGCCAGAAGGGAGGCAGCACCGGAGAAAAAGCAATGTTAGCGAAGAGGCCACGCCACCAAAGAAAAGGTCGGGCAAAGGAGATTGTCGCATCGGAGAAGAGGAGAGAGAGGAAAGAAAAAAAGAAAGAAAAACAAACCTATGAGTTGTGTGGAGAAGGAGAGAGAGAATGAGGAAGGAATGAAAAAAGGAAAAAAAATATGTGAAATATTTTATTTTTTTAATGAATCTAATATTTAATAAATACTATCATTAATTTTAATTACCCCTTCAAAATATGATATTTCCCAACTTCTCCTCTCAGAAAATGTTTCCAAGAGCTCAAAGAAATTTTTGCACATGCTTACGGCAGCATACCAGGCCCCCTAAGGCACCGTCGCCCCAGCAGCTCTCCCCAGTGATAAGCCCTCAGCTCCGTCGCTGCTTCCCAGGCCCACTTCGTTTTCGTAATCCTCCGGCCACGCCCCGAGTGCAATAAAGTAGAAGATCTGTACCAACAATGGGTTTTTGGGGTCAGTTTCCGCCTTTCTATTTCTTTTTCTTTATTTTCCTTATTCGAATTTATCAATGGTGTGATTTATAAATGCTTTTGTTATGAAGTCCATGCTGATGCTCAAATTTATGTGCGGTCACCAGATTTAACTCCATTATCGAAAGAAATTTTGGATTTTGGATTTGTTTATTTCTGTGTTTGTACTTCAGTTACCTCGTATATGGAAAATCAGGGACGAGTTAACTTGTGCATTTGCTTGTTGGTTGGGATTTCTCTAATGGGCTTTTCTGGTTTTGGATTCTGCATAGATTCCCCGTCGTTTCCAAGCAAGGTCAGTTCTTTTTTTCTGTTTTGTTTCCATAATAAAATAGTGTCGGTTGCTTTTTAATTAATGGATTGGAAAATGATTTCAATTTGCCTTGCTAAAGTTTATTCATTAATTATTTTTTTCCTTTCTTG
>CAMOHE010049633.1:57958-90777 GCA_946598075.1 Artocarpus hirsutus | reverse complement strand
TCAAGCTTGAATTGACTCCAAAACGGCTTCAAACGTGGCTAGAAATTATAGTTGCCGTGGTTGCAAAGAAAGCTTTATGTCTTATGTTTTTAGTTGGAAATTGAAGTGAGAAAGGAGAGAATGAGAAACTAGAGAAGAGAGTGGTGATGGTTGAATAAATAGGCATCAAAATAGTGGAGGAGCGGGATAGAATTAAATGCGCATTAAAGAAAATGTTATCATGTCTCCCACGAAGACTTTTAGCAAATAATGTCAACATAATTGAGGGGACAAATGGGGTATGTTGTAGAAGAAGATAAAGGAAGCATTAAAAAGGTGGTTGAGAAAACATATCGATGTCTCTTGGTAGTTGGGGTGAATTAATTCTATGTCTCCAAATGATAAGAATGCTATTTAATTGAGCATTAATGTAGCGGGACCAAGTTGGTATAAGTGAGTGATAGGTAGATTTAAAATATTTACTACGGTGACTTAGTAAAAATGCTAAAGTGATATTTTTATTCATATGATTTTATCAAAAATCATACCTGTTAAAATAATGGGTGTTTCACGATTAGTGAAAGAAAAATGAACAGAATAGAGAACGCTAAAGCTTAATTCATGTAAGTTTCAAACCTCACCTAGAGCATGAAGTAAATGATTTTTAAATATTTATGTATACATTTATAAATAAGTTTGCAATTATTGTGCAAGTTTATTTTAAAGTATGTTTGTATTTATTATGCAAAAAGTTGTAAAGATTCAAAACAAGATTTGCAACTGTTGTGTTTAAAGTCTATTTGCATATTGATATGCATAATGTTTTTAAAAGTTCAAGTTATGATTTTCAAAGTATTTAAAATATTTTTTGCATTTTGATAATGCATAATGTTTTATAGTTTAAGTTATAAGTTTTATGATACATTTGTTATGCAATAAGTTTTAGAAAACTAGTTATGATTTGCAAAATGTGTTTACATTTTATGTTACATTTGTTATGTAATAAGTTACATTTGTTATGCAATAAGTTTCAAAATAAAAGTTATGATTTGCAAAAGGTGTTTGCGTTTTATGTTGCGTTTGTTATGCAATAAGTAGCATTTATTATGCAATAGGTTTTAGAATATAAGATATGATTTGCAAAGGTGTTTGCATATAATGTGTTAGCACTTGATATGCTCATTAAAGTTAAAAAGAAGGTAAAGTAAAGATTAAAAGAAAGTTTTGTACCAACCTCCTTGATGTGAGGTACACAAGTAAAGTTAAAGTTAAAGTTTGACCTCCTTGATGTGTGGTACATGACTTTGATGTTCGATGGTCTCAAGTCTTCCACAAGGGAAGCATCATGTTCATGATTTTATAATTAATGATGTTAGTACGAACACTAAAGTAAGATAAGGACAGTTAAGGAATAATGATAGAAAGCTAAAGTAAGATAAGGATAGTTAAGGAACGAAGATAGAAAGTTAAAGTAAGAAAGGAATATTACGCTCATAATCGGAAGTTCATAATTAAGCATAAATGGAAATATACATTTTAATTTTACTTGTTTTCCTTGTTGTGAAACATTTATATGTTATGGAAAACATTCTGATGAATGCTTTATATTAAGTGTTTATGAAAACATAAATGACGTTTATAAAGAGCAATCTGAGGATTGTTTTATGTTAAATATTTTATGAAAAGCGTTTATGAAAAACGTTACAGAAATGCTTTGTGAAAATGTTTTATGAAAGACGTGTTAGAAATGTTTTGTGAAAAATGTTTCAAGCAAAAGGCTTTTATGAGAAAAGTTTGTAAAGCATATTTTAAATGATTTATGAGAATATGATTGAACTTACTGAGCATAAGCTCATAAAAAGTTTCTTCATGCTGTAAGAAGTTCTATGGGCGACCAGTAAAACCGAGTTGGGTGCTACGAAGGCAGATGCAAAGATTTAGGTATAAATACTACCACAGTAAGTTTTCGCTATACAAAGAAAATGTTTTCCTACTATTTGATATAATGTTTTCAAAGTGCAAAAAAAAAAAAAAATAATAATAATAAAAAAAGAAAAGAGTCAAAGTTTTGATAAAGTCAAAGTATTAAGAAATGTTTGTACAGTTTACGAACTGTTTTATATAATTATAAAGTTAAGTTTTAAGCTATGTTTTAGTAAATGTTTATTATTAAGTTTTAAGAAACGATTTGAAATGGTTTTAAAGGCAAGTGTTGAGCGATGTATCAACTTAAATAGCGACGAAGGTCGCAACATTTTTTAAGTACGTTTTAAAGAATGTTTAAAGAAAAAAAATTTAATTCAGTATTTTTCTTACTAAGTAAGTAAGATCAATGTTTAAGAACTATGTTTAAGAAAGTTAAGTAACTGTCCGAAAAAATGGGTTGTCACAAAAGCAACAGCTAAACACCTTACACGTCTTCTTAAAGCTTTTGGTTCATATCAAAGTCTTATTTTATTTGAAGGTTTAAATTGTGGTAATTTGAACTTCAATTTAGAGTCCATAAAACCCCGTCTAATTTGTTTTTCTGTTCACTATGTGTATCTAAATGACTTTCAATATCTATGTCTATGGTAGATTTCAAACATAAATTAAAAGTTTCAATATATGGGCCATAAAAAAGTTGAGATTAACAGATTTGTTAAATCTGCATTCCTCTAAAATTTTTCTCAATTAATGGAATAGCAACTCCGTCCAAAATTGATACCATTGTAGTCCGTGAGGCCAAGTTTGTTTCTATGTACTACTGATGCGGTGTACCTATTTAGTGATAATTGAAGTTTTTATAACATATACCATAAACAAAAGAGTGAATAGAAGGAAAAAAATCATTAACAAATTTAAAAGAAAAAAGTCAAGCGCTGATGAATACATTGAACTATCTATATGATTAAGAGTCCTCACAGCCTACACAATTGTCAGGGTTGCGATCTACCATTGAGCCAATAGCCCATTGTGTGGGCCTCCTGCTGGCCCGTTTTGATTGAGTTATTCTCTTCACAATGGCTTTGGTTTATCTTGGGGTTTCTTGTTTGGCTGTTCTGTTCGTCTTCTGGTATGTGGGCCTTTTTTAAGTGGTCCTTGTGGTTATACTGTCAGCTTTCATTTAGGGCTCCAAATGGCGGAATTAAAAATTTGAAAGTCAAACCCTTTCAACCAAAAAGCTTGTTAGGGCCTCCCAGGACTGAATCTTCGAAGGGACAATTAGAAAGATAAATTGCCACCAACAAGTTAAGGTATCTCAAGTGCAAATTACACATACAAAAAGGCCTTGTTTATCAACTATCTTTTTTGTCGTTCTAGGTTTTGATTTGTTAAGTGTTGTCGTTTAATGTTTGTTGACGTTGTTTTGGACTTGTTTTCATTCTCCACTTCATTTTTCCTTGTTGATCTTTTCGTTTCCTGTCTTAGTCGTTTGTCCTTTTTTGTGTCGTTCTACCAAGTACCGCTAACCTATTATTGTCGTTTTATGGTTTGATTGTCTTTGACCACCCTTGCCCTTTTGCCATCAGTCCTCTTCTTTTTTCTTTTTTCTTTTTTCTTTTTTTTTTATAAAAATAATTTAGCTTCTAGTTTTGTTGCTTTCCTGTTCTATTGTTGGTCTAAATGTTTGGCGTTTTGGCCTTTTTATTGTTGTACGTGGGGTGGTTTTCGATTTTGTTGCTGGCTGTGCCATTCATTGTCGCTCTGGGACCATATCCCTATGTCACCAAGAGAAGCTTCGGCCTTGGACCATATCCTTATATCTCCAAGAGAAGCTTCGGCCTGAATTCGGGTCAATTTGAGACATGCCGCTTTTGTGGCATTGTTTTTCAATTTTATTATCTTTATGAGAAAGTTTGAAACCTATTTTTTTTTTTAAGAATATAAAGATATAATTGATCATAAATATTTTGAGTTAAAATTAAGTAAATATAGATTAAAGTAGGGTATGTTAACATTTGAACCACTAGAAATGAATGAATCAAGAGAAGGAAAAAGAGAAAAACTGAAATACCAGTTAATTAACATAGTAGAACATATGAGCGGAAGTGGAATACTACTATATCACCCAATTAAATCCATAGGGTCATTCTAATGAGAAGCCCAATAGCTACACCTTGATTGTCATCTCTGGAATTTTCTTTTTTTTTTTTTTCTTCTTCTTGGGGTATCACTTTTTTTTATTGGGTTCACTATTCTCTGTCAAAAAGTTAGTTCTAACCATTTTTGTTAAACAATTTTTAAAAAAGTAAGTTTATTAAATAAAACATAATAAATATTGATAAAACTTGATTTATTTTAGGGTTCCATAAGAGTAAATTTGGTAAATCCTATATTTATCAAATTTGATTACTGTGTAAATCGGTGATCTTGGAATTTATGGGGATAAATCTCGAATTTATTAAATGTGGTAATAAGGTAGATTTGTGGTGAGGTAATAAGATAAACTATGAATTTATCATATTTGATCGTAGAATAAAGATTGGATTTTATACTGTCAATCTAAATAAACTTTTGTTTAAACCTTAAGCGCATACCTTCTCCTATGCACACAACTACTTAAGTTAGCCTACTTTTAGTATTTTATTTTTTTATTATGGTCCAGAAGATATTATTTATCTCTCTCTTTTGGTACGATTAGTCATTGTGCTACGAGGATTGTGACATTTAGCCTTAATTTTACTATTGTTAATAAAATATTTTGCTGTTATGATAAGTATTTACTATTTAGACATGATTAGTGTTTAATAAAATTAGTTAGAACTAATTTTTTGATATAAAAGCTTTGTATCGATTTTTTCTTTTTACTGTAAAATGTAACAGTTTTATATTATGCTTTACTAAAAATCTGATTCCAACAAATTTTACCATACCAATAAAATTTTAAAATTCATTAGTCAATTTTAATACAGAAGACTAAATGTGTAAGAAACAAAATAAAATAATGTTGATAAAATTCCAAAACCAAAATGACACAAACATTTTAAGGACCACCCTTTTTTCTTAATGAGAGTCAGACAAAATTTCTTTATAATTTTTATTTTCTTCGGGCACGACCCATTTTTGCACATAATTTCGACGCGTACTCATGTCCACTTATTTCCCATCGTCCACTGTATACTTTTTATAAATAATAAAAAGAGTTAATAAAAAACTGACACAATTATGTTTATTAAATTAAAATATAGTTTTAATTTATAAAAATTTTATAAAAATTTTATAATAATATTATTAAAATTATTTATATGTACTTATTTATATAATACGGTATATAATATTATTAAGATAATTATTATATTATTAAGAATATTTTTAAGGTATTTTAAATATTATGTTAAATTTTAATTTCGTAACAATAATTTTAAAAAAATATTATAATTTTTTTTAATAAAAAAAAAGAACAAAATGAGAATAATCAAACAAAATAAAAAAAATATATATATATAATATTAGTCGTTCAATATCATTCCTTCGTTAGTTCGCCCATCCCTTTCAGGGGCACCAGCCTCGTGAGTGCAAATTCTATACCTGCTAATCGGATAAGATCATATCGAAGGCGAGACAGAGAGTCCATTTATTCCAAAACATTGTATACGTGTATATAACGATTACTCACTGTATCTATATCTCTCCCCCATCACCTGCTCTTGACACTGTTTTTGCTTGGAAAGTTTCAGATTACCCCCATCGCTATTTTTTCTCGTTCCCAAGAAAGTAATTATTTGTTTCTTTAGAAGGAGAGATTTTTGGTGACCACGAATTCTGGGCACAAGTGGGTATATATGTACATCTAAACCCCTGACCTTGAAGTCTCGAAAGCGATAAGAGAAGCCACTCCTCCTCAAGGATTTGATTTTGGGATTTTGTAAAGCGACTCGCAAAATTGAGATTTGTGGATGGAAGATATCAATGGTATGCTATGTTTATTTTCTTAATTATTTTTGGTATTTTTTGCGGATCGAAATTAATGGGTATTTTTAAATCCATGGTAATTTTTGTTAGTGGCTCTGCATCGTTCTAGACAGAGAGAGAGAAAGAGAGAGATTTGGCCGGTTATGTGACGCGTGCTTTATTTGTTAATCGTAGGCTTATTTTTGTTCTGACGTGTTTGTTTTTTTCTTTATTTTCTTTTTTCCTTTTCCATTTCTTCCCTTTTTTTCCTTTTCATTATTTGTTTACTCTGATAAATTTAGGAGTCTAATTATTATTTTTCCTTCTCTCTTTCTGGGGGGTTTCGTTTCAAACTCAACGAAACCAAGATCGGAGACTTGATGATGCAATTGGTGGGTTTTCTTCTCTCTCTTTTTTTTTTTGGTTTGTAAAAAATTTGGATGTTCTTGTTTTGTTATGACTTTCGTTGTGTTTTATTTTTTTTAATTTATATGAGACGATTAATTTTGTAGGCTTTCTCTGAGTTTATCTTAATAATTGTTTTTCCTATTTTTATTTTTTTTCCTACTCGTATTCGATATTTTAGGAGTGTGCAAATGCTTGTTCTTTGAAATTTTTTTTTTTTTCATAGTCATAGGATCTCGGTCTATTCCTAAATAGTAGGGTTCTTTTTTAGGCTTAATTTTCTGGCATATGCTAATCTTAACTTTGTTCTGTTGCTATGGTCTCCTCTATCTTCTAGTCTTTAAGATTGGAGTTTTGTCCATTGGGGTTTGTGGGTGTTTGTTATGTTCAATTCATTGCTTTTTCTTTGTTTCTATGAATACCAATTATTATGTTGATTCAATAACAGGTTTTCTACGGCGATTTGAGTTCATTATGCTGAGAAAAATAAGGGGTTTCTGTGAAGAATGAGCTCCTTAGCTATGGAAGGTCCTTGTGAAGCACAAATCAACGGTGATGTGGCTGATCCAAGCCTCCAGGTTATTAGATACACTCCTTACCAGCCCTGCACTAAATTATCGCCGGCATGGTTCGAGCTGAGAGTGTTCTATGTGAGGGTGAGTAATTTTAAGGTTGATGATTCGACGCCGGAGTTTCTAACTCTCAACCATATTCCCCTTAGCCCTGACACCCTTTTGGAAGTTAATGGCTCCAGAGCTAGCATTTACTCTGATGGAGTCTCGTCCCTTCTCAGAAGGGATCGTGCGGATAAGCAATCCGAGGAGGCCACATTTGTGAGCACGGATAGCATTAGGTCAACGGGGAGTTTGAAGTTTCAGGTGTTTGACAAAGATGATCTCATTCTCTCGGGAGTTCTTGAGATGTCCAACAGTGATGGGTTTGTTGGGGAGTCAAAAAACAGTGCCAAGCGATGGAGCATGAACTGCGAATCAGAGATCACTGCCACGGCCGGATTCTTGAAGGGGAAACATCTTGGCGGCTCTGAATCGCCCACACCAACAATTGAGGTTTATGTTGCCGGTTGCTTTTCTGGAACGCCAATTATCTTGACAAAGACTTTGCAGCTTTGTTTCCGTAAGAAGCATATTAGGAAGGGGATGTTGGATGCAATACCTGAGAATGAAACAACTGAATGCCAGAAAGATTCAGCTCCTGAACTTGATTTGCAGGTAATAATGCGAAGGGCTTTTGATGTTAAATGTTGGTTATCCGTGATGTGTTTTCTGGTTTTCCTGTTTGGATTACTGACTCATCTTTTTTTTTTTTTTTGGGAAGCAATTATCGATTCATCTTATACCTTATGGCATTATAGCATTTTTCATTTATGGCATTCATACAGATCTAGTGTGATATTAAAGATTATATTTGTATGGTTGGGCTTTGCGGTTTGGTTTCCATGTCCATTTGGTCATGGCTCATAAATCAATGGAAAGACTGAACATCCTTTCGGATGTTAATAAAAGATGGTTGGAGCTCTTCATTCATTCATGCTTGATATTGATACCCCTTTGTTGTGCTTCCTTCTATGAACATGTTCCCGTTACATGAAATCCAGATTTTCTCATGGACGAGGACTGCCAAAGGAATCTTATCCTAAATATGTAATATGAGGGTATGGGTAGGGCAGGGTTTTCGAGTCATGGGTTGGTACTCATTTTGCCCTTTTTGTCTTGTTTTTTGAGCTTCATTATTTTCAACGCCCTTGTTCTGCCAGGACAGACGTGGCATGGGCAGACCAATGTCACCACGTGGCCCACACTTAGGCGTTTGGGCACTTTCATTATAGAAGTTGGGTTTTCCATAAAATAAGCGTTTCTGGCTTCTTAAGGAAAAGAAAACTCATAGCCAGCTTGTTAATCTTGATTTCAAATATTTTTGCACCAGTAAAATATTTCGCTTTGTTTAAAAGATTTGCTCTTATTAGGTGTTTACTTTGACTCACACTTGTCTTATAAACAAGTAGGGGAGATGATTGTGGACTACCTGCATAATTCCCGTCGCTTCTGCTGAAAGTTTTTGACTAGATAATGCGTCAACTTATTGTTATCAATTTTATATTGTGACGCCACGTGAATGATTTGTCTCTCTTGTGAAAATTTCAAAGCATAACCCAAACTTTTCCTAGCTGCCCCTCTTCACATGCATGTCTTATATTTAGACATCTCTTCAGTAGTTAAAAATTAGTAATTGTATTTCTTCTTGGTTGACACGCTTGCATGGAGCTGCAGCTTGAAACTTTGCAAGTTCACCAGGAAAAAAAAAAAAAAAAGCTTTCTCTGTCTTTGTGTGCTATATTAACAGTGTCCTTGGCCATGGATTTTCCGTTTTATTTTTACTGGTTGTAAAAGAAGACGCAAATGGAAGAAATGTGAAAGGTTGCTTTTAGACAACTCGTAAGAGAGGCATTTTCACCCTCTGTTATCAAACAATCTGCTTGTACGTTGCTTTTGTTTTCCTACCTAGTTATACTTGTTGGGTTCTGCCTTTTCACTATCTGTTGAATTTGGAATTTGCAGTTAGCGGAATACAGAAACTATAAACCCGAAAATGAGGAGGAATATTACATGTATTGGAGGAGAACAGAATACATGGAAGGCGAAGATGGTGAACTCTCGTGGTTCAATGCTGGAGTTAGAGTTGGAGTTGGGATTGGACTCGGCATTTGTCTTGGACTTGGTATAGGCGTCGGCTTGTTGGTCCGCACCTACCAAACAACCACTCGGAACTTTAAAAGGAGGCTTCTGTGACAACCGCTTTGGTCACTCATAGTGTCATATAAAGGCAGCTAACTTCGTCTGTGTGCCCCTGACACCGAAAGTGAAGATTTTGACTCTGTAGCTGACTGTTGAAAAATTTTTTTGTTTGCGAGTGTATTTGGTCAATTTCGTAATGCGATAATGCTTGTGTAGAAAAGGTGTGACAGATTTGATTCCTATACGAATGGGGAAATAAATCTTCTTCTTGTGTTATTACGGTTAGAATCAACTAGTTTAAAGCATTGTATGAGTTGTACTGTCATGTAAATAAAACCCCTTTTTCTTGAGTTTATGAAGTGTTTGGATTTGATTTGTATTGGTGGAACAATGTGGATTTCCAAATGACACTTTTCTCAACTCTCTTACTTTCTAAATCAATTGCGATAAACTTCATCTTACTTTTTATCTTGTCCGATTTGGAGGTTGATTTAGAAAATTGAGTTATTTAGAATTACAGCAGCCTTTTTGGGGTTATTTAAAAGCACGGTTAGTTCTTGAACTGTTAGCATTGTGTTTCGAAAAATTTGTCAATTTTTTAATGTTAAGAACTAAAAGTAGAAAAAGAAAAAGAAAAGTTTAAAGAGTAATTTGTCAAGAACAAAAGCCAGAGATGAAAGTGGCTCAATTCTTGTTCAATGACTAATGGTGCTAATTGGCCCTTGATTTCCCACAATCGAGCAAAAAATTATTCTTAAGTAGAAACTATATTACTAAAACAAACAATGACATGCATCATGCATGTTTCTAGATGTTTGATGGACTAATTTCTCAACATGTCTAGAGGTAACCATAAGAGGACAGTTTTCCTAGAATCCGAGCCCGATCTACAGACATACATCTACCAGTAAACAACATTAGGATTGCAATCTCCTTGTAAGTTTATCTGATAATTAATAATATTTATTGGCTTAAACTAAAGGCATTCAGAAAATTTTCTAGTCCTTGGAGCAACGGGAGGAGGATAATGAGCTGACTCAGCTGGCTGGTGGTGCAAGGGAAGCAGGTTCCAGAGCCACCTCAGCTCCAGAATAGCCATTGGCGGGATGACTGAGCTTCTCATTGAAACCCCATAAAGCAGCGCTTTGGCATCATCTTGAGCCATTTGTTTCGAAAACTCCTCATAGTCATACATCAATACGGCCTTCCCACCAAAGTCTGTGGGAAGATTTTCCTCGTCAAAATATTGCCTCATAAGCTCCACGCTATCTTTGTTCTTAAGGTAACAAACTTGACCTTGTGGAACGTCTTGGTGTCCAAGAAATACTTCACAATCTACATTAATAGCGAAAATGGGGAATCACTAATATTAAAGAGTAAAATGAAGCAGCTAAGGAATGTTGGTCAAGTTCATTTAGAACTGCAATGAGAAAGCCATAAAAATCTCAGTGAAAAAAATTCAAGTCATAGTCCCGATGTGGAATTTGGACTGAACAACAATGTATTTCTCTCAAGGTTGGCATAATATCACATCGAAATGAACCAAAATGATTTTGCTTCTTAAACAGTCAGTTTGGCATTCTTGATTTCAGCAAAGCAGAAAGATAAAAATAGGAACTCAAACCTTCCAAAATGCTTCAAAAATCCCAAGGGGATTATACAGAAAAGCCACAGCCAGCCTCTCCGGGTAATGGTTCTGCAGAATATTGACAGTTTCTCGAGCTGATTTAATCGGCACGCTTGTACTCAATGTCCACCCAGTAAAGTCTATCAACCATGACATTTGTTCTTGACCCTCTGGAAGGTTTATGATCGCATTCTCAATAAGATACACAAGATGTCTCATCTGATTATCTAATGATGCAGTGTTCTGCAAATATTTTTAGCACATCATGAGTCATCAACAGTCATGAAACAGATCAAAAAATTTTCATTGTAATTTACACAGATACCGACCTGCCTCGCCGGTCTCAATATAAGAACAGTTCCCCCATGCCAGTCATGAAAATTTGCTCTATAGACTTTTCCAGTCTCGCCTTCAATTGCAACTTGATCCTAACAAAACAGTACAACCATCCTTCACTTGTTGGCAAACGTTTATAAGCTAACTTCAACTATGGAACTGCTAATATCGTTACCCATCGGATCTCCTCGGGCTTAAAAGTCGATCTCCTTTTAAGTGAATCTTCCAACATCCTCTTTGATTTTTCTATGCCAATTCCGAGCTTCCAAGTACCTTCTGAAGCATGCATCGGTGCAGTACTGTAAACTGCGTCCAGTTAGTGGTCCAGTTGCGGCCTTGAGCTCATTGATCTGCATATAAGAAACAAGTATGTTACATTATCTCAAAGTGATTTTTTTTTTCGTCTGTGAAGCTCATTGCAGAAATCACTCAAACGAATTACAGCTAGCTGTGCATTACCTTTATCCGTTGCTGTGAAGAATCATCTTCCTGTTCCTGATGAAGAATCATTTTGCAATCTGTCAATGGTACTTAACTTCAGCTTACAAGAGGCGCCGCAATGGACTAACTTTATGTAGCAAACGGCTTACATTTTGTTGTACGGCCAAGTATTTGACACGAAAGGAAAGACTAGGTCACTCAGGGCAAACAAAGAAATGGTGGGTAACTATAAGCGAAACAGATCTAAGATGCAAAATTTTGTGGACAAACCAACAAGTTTTCCTCGGTCAAAAAGCAGCTGCATTTGAACGAAATATTTAAACAAGTAGAATCCAGGTCAACGATTTGCGTTCATGGAAGAAAACTCATAGCAAGAACAGCACAATGATTTAAATAATAATTTGATCTCATAGTCTAAACAGTATTACTTTCAGATTTCAGCACCAACACACTAAAGCAATTTAATCAAACATAACACTAAAGGCTTTTTTCTAAATATTGGAAATTGGTGTGAACAGCAACCAAGTGAAAAGATTGTCAAGCAAATCAATTTCTATTTTAACAAACGAAACATGACCAATCACGCAACAAGAGGGGGACAAAAGAAGTTAAGATCGGATTACAGATATAAATAACAGTTGTTTAATAAGATTTACAGAACAAAAAAAAAAAAAAAAAAAAGAATACATGGGCCCATGAGACCGAAAATCTGCACTTGTGTCTGCCCAACATTTTGTCTCTACGAGTGTCCAATTTTCAAGCTCAATTTTACTGATCTTATTGTGCATTCCAAAAATCTTGGAATTATCAAATTAAAAAAAAAATCCACGAGAAACAGAAAAAACAAAACAGAAAAGTCACAATAATTCTCATGAAAATATGAACAAATCGTAACTCAGAACAGAAAGACAGAGGCAAAGAATACAGATTTACAGATAAAAACGGAAGGTAAACGGAAAAAATTATTAAAAAAAAAAAAATGAAGCTTAGCGTACCGGAAGAGGTAGTTCCCAGGACCTCTTCTTCCTTTTTATTTTTTCCTTTTTTTTTCCCACCCCACCAAGAGAGAAAAGTCTCTCTTTCGATTCACAACAGTGTCATGATCTTCAAAGACCGAACCATCAAGATCAAGGCCAATGTACACACACAGCCATGAAAGAGAAAAGGAGTGGGGGAGAGAGAGAGAGAGAGAGAGACCGGGCGAAAGACGACGATACAACGGAGATACAAAAACCGCAGGGATATATAAAGTAGAGTTAAAGAATAAAAAAGAAAAAAGAAAAAATTATGACAAGAGGGAAAGTGTGTTTGGAGTTGCTGTTGCGGGTCGAGCGGCAAATGCTGATATTTTCACCCTCTCGCGCGCCTCAGCACTCAGCAGCTTGTGGTTGTTGATTTGTTGATTTGTTACCGTACGGCGTGCTGTGTGTGCTGTGTCAAATGCCAAAGCCACGTACGGTTCTCACTTCACGAAACGACAGCCTGACAAAGTTAACCCCACGTGTGATGTCCACACGAGGGATTTTACATCTTTTTCGGTTTTCACAGCACCCTGAGAGATCAATAGATCAATGGCCTTGGTTTGCCTCTCGTTTTTTTGGCAACCGCTCCCGCACGAACGGGATACTTTCACTCACCTTAACTACTTAAAAGTGTCGTTAAAATCTAGCGGTACTTTTCAACAGTTTTAACTTACCAATACAGTGAGTGATTTTGTCGCTCTCTCCCACGTTATGCTTTCAAAGCTATCGAGACAAAAATGCGAAGATTTTTGTGGTTTATCTACCATTCGTAAGAGACATCTCATAAATGGAGTATTGCCATCTTTTGAAGCAGTATATAAATTCTTGACACACTACTTATAGGCAAACAAAACTTATTTTTTTTGAAGTTAGGCAAAACTATTTTCCTAACTCTTCATACTAACAATGATATTTTACAACAAAATATCTTGTAGCCTATGTTAACGCTATGTCGTGAACGCCATTCCGACCAAATAAAATAGGAACGCCATTTCAACAAAAGAAAAAAGTATCTCAATGCAGGTAAAGGATGATTAACCTTATTTGTTGTGGTGGGTGGGTGATGTTCATGGAGATGTTGGCTTTTCATGTTTCATGGCATATGCAAGGTATATTTTCACCTCAACGGACTAATGAACATGTTGTAAAAGGCTCAAGTGCTGCACTGTTCTTTAAAGGTTATGAATGTGAAGATTTGCATATGCCGGCTTAGCACTGAATCTAGTGCTTCAAACTGGGCCTCCACATCTCCGCATCGCTAAAAGTTTAATGAGGTTGAGTTGACATAATCCTCATCGAGGGAGGCTAGAGGCCAGACCCAATTGTAAGACTTTTTAGCACATTGATCATGTTATGGGTATGCTTAACTTGGATCGTTCCCATCTCTTTGTTGCAACAGAAATGTAAAATTTTACATCACACATGTTTCGTTTCAAAACTTCTGATCCAAGAAAATGCAGGCAACAATCAAACAAATTTCTGGATCTACTGATCTCTCGTGAGTTGCCCACGTGCTCGGCAAAAGAAGGAGAAGAAGAGGGTAAATACCCATCAGAAAGAATACGACAAATGATGTACTGGAAAGAGAGCACCCCCCCATCCTGCCTGATACTTTATGCGTAAAGGCAAATCAAATTGGAATAAACACGTTACGAATAATCAAAAGCCGAGAAACCAGACTAGGGCACGACAGCATATGCTCACAGACTAACATTACTTCACAATAATAATAATAATAGGATGACTAAATCCAGTTGGGATCCAGGTGGACTCGAACCACCAACCTCCTAAACATGAAGGTCTAGGCGCTCTTTCCAATTTGAGCTTATGGATCCATTGACATGTATGTTTTGTCGCAATAATCGCAAGCATCAAGGATTCAAAAACCAGCTGTGATTCGACAGACTTGGAGCGCCACACAAAGACAATGAACGAAAAACAAAACATAATCATTCCATGAAAGGAATTCGAAGGGTAAATATTAGCACCACAACAGCATATTTTCCCTCACCAATTACTACCATTTTTAAAAAAAGATTGTTTGAATTTATAGAACTAAAATCGATTCTCAAATTGTTTGACTAAAACTTCTTCAAAATTTCACTATTCCAAAAATTGTGTTTGCAAATTAAAAGAGGATGGCTAAATGTCATGTCTCAAAAAAAACTCTTGTTGAGAGATGGACAGCTCAGAACTTAGATACTGCTCTTTGGTCCTCTACTTAACCGATATGGGATTTTTCGTACGTTATATTCTCTTCCACCTAATCGCGTGACCCCCCGTCACGGATCGGCTCTCTTGAGATCCCATTGGACCGTGAAGAGTCCACACACACCATACAATACCCCACTCTGATACCATTTGTCACGTCCCAAAAGAACTCTTTTAAAACATAACAAGTATTATCAGGGCGAAATACTACCTTCCTGGTATATAAACTCTTCACGGTCCAATGAGACCCTCAAAAAGCCGATCAATGACAAGGGCGTCACGCGATTAGATAGAAAAAAATATAACATACAAAAAGTCCCACATCGACTAGATAAAACACCAAAAAGCAATACTTAATTTCTTGGTTGTTCACCTCTCAACAAAAGCTCTTTTAAGACGTAACATAAAGCTCTTTTGAAAACGTAATAAAACTACATGCTTGCGTTATTAAAAACGCTGCCAAAATAAAGCAAAAAATTTCTCTATCCCTTTTGAGTCGGTTATTCCATTCGACCGCCGTATTGACAGACCAGCGCTGCATATGAAGATGATTACAATTACCATAAATTTCAAATAAGTTGGAATATAAAAACATGAAAAAATTGTTTTCAATTCTGAAATAATAAATAAATCAACCAACGTGACAATTGCTCACCTCAAAATAGCTTAACCAATTCGCAAATCCACCTACTTCATTTCCACGAATGACTATACCAACAATAAAAACACTCCACCGTAATAAAGAGACTGTATCAAATTACACTTCATGCGTGTACGAGTATACAAATCAACCATAAGCAAACGCTAAAATGCACATTTGAGTACCGTGATAATACTTAAATGATCACGAGGATCGCTATTTTTTTACCACCATGACATTGTTTACGGTCGATTTTGTTATTTTACCACTCGGGACTACTTATAATAGCGTAATGAAAATTGATTCTATTACGTTGATGAAAACTTTTCCATTCCGCTTATATACACACTTGCTTGAAAGCCAAGTGCGCACGTGAAAGCAACCTTGCAGTTAAATTGCCATCTTGTAGTTCAATTTAAGTTTGAAGTTAAGCTTTAATTTGTTACTATCTAAAAATTTCATATAATGTCTGTCATACTGACCCAAAAATCAAGAACGGGTACAGAAAAAGGATACAGGGAAAAACCCAGTTCGCATACGTAAAACGTAAAAAGATTTTACGAAATAAACATTTGAAATATTATGATTTTAAGGGGGAAAAAAAGAGACGGGAGAGGGAAAAAAAAAAAAGAGAGAGTAATCAATGAAACAAAACAATAAAAGTACTAAAAAAAGCACAAAGGACAAATTAAACCAAATTTTCAATATTGTTCAAGGAAACTATCACTTATTGTATAGCGTATACGTTTTTATAAATATAGATTTACATTTCCTTAACCAAAAACCAATTCCATAAGGGGAAAGGAGCTCATTCCTTGTGGGCCCAGAACTTTCACTGTTGATTCAGTACGTGCATAAAACTATAAACAGGCGATAACAAAATTTAAAATATTTCACCACGGATAGAAAAATAAAACATTATACAACCACAGTTACAAGTAGATAGATTACAGTTCAAATAATCTGAAAAAACAAAGAATCGTTTAGGAAACAGAACTTACAAAAAAACGTTAGCAACAGCAAAGCACTAGTTGAGACCTCGTCACCCCGTAATTCGCATTAGCTGAAACATTACATATTGATACCCATCCAATGCTCGGATATATCTCTGAAAAGAAATCTCCTGAACCATAAAATATCAAGGACGGCCTTCTCTCAATCACAGCTAACACAATGCATAAAACACCCACGGTAAAAGTATCATCTTTTGTAACCAACAAGTACACTCCAGGGAAGCTACAATGATATCCCGAGTCATGCAAACAATCTCCATATTCAAATTCAAATCATTCGGTATCCATAAATGCACCTCTTAAAGGAACAAACATTTGAGCCCGTTCAATATTAAAATTCCTGAAAAATTATTCATAGACAGACATAATTAAAGCTACGGGGCAACCAATGCTAATGATCCTATATTTTATGTCCATAACTCATATGGTTGTTTTAGAAAAAACACGATAGTGATTAATAACGCACTTGTACAACATAAAGAGGACCCATGCCAATTAATAGGAGAACAACTTGCATTGCTATCGTTTCATTGTAAACCGTTCAACTAGAAGTGCGTAAAAATGAACAAATACACCCAATGAATATTTACACATGCAACTGTAATGTAACATAATGCGTTGCTCAAGTAGATAAAAATCCACACAGAAGAAATTTGAATAAGGTGACTGACGGTAAAATAAATGTTAAAACGATTTTTTGTGGAATATAAAGTAGAAGTCAAATCTATAAAGCGAGGCGAAATTTATGGCAATAATCAAGTTCTAATAGTAATAAAATTAATTATTGAACATAAAACGTTGATGGGATTGATGATATTTATTTAGTGCTTTCCCAGGTGTATATTAAGTGCATATAAAATTGAATTGTTGACAGCAACACAAGCGAAGAGAATTAGAAATTATACCTCTTAATTTGCCCATTGATGCTCGCTGATTAACCAATTCGTAACAGAATCTCATGCTCGCTTAGTAGCCCATTTGGGTCTATTGTTGATGTAATAACATTAACCTCTTACGTACTTGCAAGGACTCTTCGCTGGGAATTCATAATTACGAAGAGAAAATACGAGAGAGAGAAAGAGAGAGAGAGAGAGAGAGAGAGAGAGAGAGAGAGAGCACAGGTTGGGGGGAGAGCCGGGCAAAAAAAATAAAAATAAACCCCGTACCATCTCCCCCCAACAACCCAAAAAAATATAAATTTTATTAGTATTTTTGACCTGCCAAGCAAGCGCACCTGTCATGGCAACGGTCTGTTATTACAATATTTCACGAGCCTATATATACCTCTGAAGATATCAGCTTACTTCCAACCTTATCAATCTATCAAATTGAAATTGACATGATCTGATAAGAATTAAGCACATAACACTGCACTAAATCATCGAGAAATCTACCAAACATTTAGGCCTTTTGAGTCCACCGTCACAGGTCCCGCTATAACTCTGCGTCCAAGATCTGCACGAGGAGAAAAAACACATCGGCATGTTGATCATTCGCTTTCCTCGTCCCAAAAATCAATGGACTAAGAATCTGGAAAAAAAAGTGTAAACAAGATTAGAAAGAGACAAAACAAAAAACCCAAAAAAAGGAATCCGATAAGAATAAAGGAAATAATCAATCTCCCAAAAGAGAATAGGTTGAATACCTAAAGCCATATCCGTGGTCCTACGAATCTTTATCCTCCCGGCGATGATCTCTCGTTTTTAGGAGACCCCCATGGATCCATGAATTCTAAATCACGTCCGATACGCAGCTCTGAGAAAAATACGATCGATCTGAAAAGCATAATTTAAAAAAGATTAACAAAAAAATCAGATCTTACAGAAAATTCTACAAAGAAAAGAGAACCAGCAAATACAGGGAAGCGAAATATAACTATACCTTGGAACCATACGACAAGAAAACATCTCGGCTACGCAAATCTGAGAAGAACGCCATCGATCTGGGATGTAGCAGATCTGATCTAGGAGAAAATTCTAGATGTGATGCGGAAAAGAGGAAGGGATCTTGAAGAAACAAAGAGGCAGGAGCGTTGAAAGAGAAGTTAGGTTTCAGAGAAGAAGAAACCGAGGCGTGAGAGGAAAAGCGGCCACACCACAGGAATTATTAGGGTTAGGAGGGACTGATATGCTTATATAGTACTTTTGATACAATCCAACGGCTATTGTTGATGGCCGCATAATCTACGGTTCGATTTGAGCCAATAAAATAAAGCCGGTGCTTTTATTTTGTTATGATAATTACCTCTTTTAAATTAAAAAGACGTGTCATTATTCGCGGCCGAAGATAATTCCTCGAAGGTTCTCGATTGATTTTTAACGGACGGGAATTTTTTTTTCCTTTTTTCTTTATTCAAATGATGATTTTAAATCTCTCGAAAAAAAAGGATGATTTTAATTCGTCTTGTCACCCGGGTTTCCAGCTGGGCGTGATCGACTTAGTATTAGGAATCTAAATAAATTTAAATTAGTGATTTAGTTTGAGTTAATATAATTTAAATTAAGATCTGAGTTAGTGATTTAAATTGTTATTTGAATTAACATTTGAATGGGTATTTAAGTTTTAATTTAAATATAGAATAAAATTAAAATTTATGTTTGAATAGGTAGTGATAATAGTTTTTAATTTGTTAACAAATCTAATAAAATTTTAATGTTAATGATCTTAAAAACTATGTAATATGGATCTTAATTTATTACTCGAATACAATGAGGAAAAGAATCACCTCAATTGGGTAACAAATGAATAAGTTATGATTTCTTTCCGTAAATATAAGAGAGAGAATTTTAGTTTTTACTTTAGCAGAGATATCCGAGTATCAACAGTTTAGAAGGGAGTTAGAACTCTGAAAACTTAGATTCTTGATACTCAAAGGATTCGAATTTTGGAGGAAACAAACACGTATTCAAAATACTCAAATTTAAATTTGAGTCCAAAGAATCTAAAGAGTTCTCGAAACAAACAGACCTTAGTGGAAAACTAGTTGAACACAAGGGCTCTGCATAGGTTAACAAGAGAATAAAAATAAAAAATAAAAAGAAGTTTTTTTTTAGAGGAAAGAAGGGCTTCAGGTGATTAAAAAAACATTTCGAAAATCAAAACAAATATCGTTTCAAATGGAACATTTAATATACAAACATTTCTAAAAAAAATAACAAAATGTTTTGAGTTTTAAGTGTCCTGAGAACACCATGTAAAACTTATTCTTACTTTATAGAGCCTGTTTGTTTTGAGAACTCTTTGGATTCTTTATACTCAAATTTAGATTTGAGTATTAAGAATCCTTTTGATACATGTTTATTTTTTTCAAAATCTAAATCCTTTGAGTATTAAGAATCAAAGTTTTTAAAGTTCTAACTCCCCCTAAAATACTTTAATATCTCTACTACAGTAAAAATTAAAATTCTTTCTCCTATATTTGAGGAAAAAAATCATAACTTTTTCATTTGTTATCCAATTGAAATGATTTTTTTTCCATTGTGTTCCTAATGAAAAGAGGAATAAATTAATATCCATATTGCATATTTTTTAAGATCATTAATATTAATTTTTTATTAGATCTATTGATCAATCAAAGACTATTTTTACTACATCTTCAAACACAAATTTCAATTTTATTTCATACTCAGATTAAAACTTAAATGCGCATCCAAACGTCAATTCAGATAACAATTCAAATTACACTAACTTAAATCAAATAAATAATTCAAATACATTTACCAAACGAATATACGTTAAAGATGAAGGTATTTAACTTGAATGACACTAATATTTGTTTTCACTTTTAAACTGTTCGTTTTTAGTCAACTTAGCTTATAACTATTAATTTTGTGTCAACTTATTACTTATTTTTGAGGGCCATTAATATTTGGAAGATAAGTTAACAAAAAATAAAATCTATTGTCCTATTTTTTGTCCCCTTGATTGTCCATCAATTAAATTTTGACACTTAATTGAGTTGTTTAATTACTTTTTAATATTTAAGTCCTATTTATGTATTTAGATTGTTGAATTTAAATGATGTGTCGAATAAATAATAAAAGGGATAACTAGGGAACAAGATTCATAGTTTGAGGCACAATTTTGAAAATATATTAGTTTATGAGACCTTTTGAACTACTTTTCAAACATTAAAGGGTAAAAATGAATCCTTCCTCAAAATTCAAAGGACCTATTGACTCAAGGTATATTGTTCATCAGGCGTTTATAAATTAATAAAGTCCGTTTGGCACTTCATATTCAACTCATTATTTTTAACAGTAAATAGCATAAAGCTTTCAGCAGCTATAATAAAAAGTAAAAAATTGCTGCGATGTAAAGTTTTCATATGCTACAATTTTTAAACTTAAAACTTTAGTTACAACTGAAGTGTCAAACCACCTATCAAACTTCTTTTTGAAGGTATCATATATAAAAAGGTGATTTTTCTTGGGTAATACAAATAATAATAATAATAATAGTAACAACAACAACAACAACAATAATAATAGTGAAGTTGCCACCAAGCCGTGTTAAGCTATGGAGTAAGAAGAGCAATGGGGAGAGTTTCAGATGATGTAGAAGTTGCTTATCCAAATTGATGAGAATCATCCTTTAATGTCTTTAATCCTTTAAGCGCCTCTACTTCTCCTCCCTTGACGATTTTGTCTATCGCCTCTCACTTTAGTAGAGTTCCTTCGAACACGACACCTTCTTCTCATATCCAACCTCCTCCAAACACAACAACAATTTGCCAATAGAGCTGTAAATTTGGGGTCGGCCCATGTCCCATCTCTTTTGAATCTGGGCCGACCCAAGCCTTGGGCCTAGTTGGGTCGAAGACTTAGACCCAATCTTGCCCAATTAGATAACTTATATATATATATATATATATATATATATTAAAAATTCTCTCATAAAAATTTGATTAGCTCGATCCCACGCTATGCCCATGTTGGGTTCGAGCCAAGTTAGACCCCTTTCCTTTCATTTACTGGGTCGAGCCAACCACCAAATTTTCCTTTTGGCCTGACCCAAATTGACACCTTTATTTGTCAGCGCTACATACATTTGACCACATACCCAACATTACCTCCAAGCATTCCACGGACATGTGTGATGCAACACTCTCGGCCCAAAGCCCCAACAGCTAGCCATAGGCCAGCACTAAATTGCAACCCCTAAGAAGGAAGAGGGGTGACACAAAACCCTAACAGACACTAAGAAGGAAAAAGTCCAACCACTTTATGTTTTAGGTATACCGAAACAACATAGTTGGCTACATGATTTTAGGAAAAACTAATAAGTGTGCATTAAGCTGCCCCAGTTTTATTTTCTTTCTGTTTTCGCTTCTTTTTGTCTTTTATGAACCATTTTATTTGGTTAACCTGACTGGGTGGTTAGTGATTAGCGCAAGGGTGGTTGAGGATGTGAAATACGAGCAACACTAAATCAATTAAATTAAATCAAAACAGAAAATAAAGATATTTATTCTGTCATTTATTATACTTGCGAAGTTTTTGTCATGGTTTCAATTTTGGTTAGCATATGATAATTCATGAAAAGGTTGACACAAGAAGCATAGAAGTCAAGGCAAAGAGAATAATATATCACTTCGTTATTGGAGACCCTAATTGTTCGTTATTATTCTAGTCAAGAAACAATACCAACAAAATAATTTATATTTATTAAAAAATAAAAATTTACATGTATCATGCATTTTTTTTAAATATTACCTCTTCCCTTACTACTTAAATAACATAATTTGGTGGTTTACTATTTTTTTACTACAACTGTTGCGTTTAATTATTTTTTTATTCAAACTAGTTATTCTAATAAAAAATGTCAATACACCCTTAAATAATACATATTTGTTTAACTATAACCTTAAATAATTGTGATTAAATTAATTATGTTTTTATACTTTTTAAAAGCGGTATGTTTTAAATAAAAATAACAAAATTGAAAAGGAATGCCTGATTAATATTTATCAACTGCCATAATTTTAGACCCCCATTGCCTTGAAGTTAAGACTGGCCCATTCATTAATTCACAAGACACAACTAATCCGATATTTCACAACTAGGGTCAGGTGGAATGCGAATTTTAACGTGTGTTTCTTAAAGGGTCTTGGTTGGTCGTATGTTCTATTTTGTTGGTTGACTTGTTTATAATCTATTTTTTGGTAACCGTTTATTTATTTTTTTTTTCTTTTTAGGATAAGTAACTGTATGTAAGTATGTTTTAATCTCGAAATATGCTAATGGAATATGGCATTATACCATAGAAATGGTCGAGCTCACCATTATAAGTCGTTGCTTTTCGAAATATACCAAGGAAATCACGTTCCACATATAGAGGGAGTGTCCTCATTATAAGCGATACGTTTCTCGATCGCCAACAACTCGAAAGACACTTTACCCACTAAAAAAGAGTCATATTTTATCGTGATTATGCCATAAAATCTTAAGATAGTTTTACTTCTAAAATTTGAAAATTCCACTATAAGGCAAGCATTTTTGTTATGCCAGTGGAACAGGTTTATTTGGATTAAAATTTCTATAGCAAGAATATTTTTGTGCCAACGTCGACATTTATAGATTAATTATTAAATTCGATTATTGGCTCTACATCTAAAAAAGGGGCTCCATCCTACTCTCTACCACAAATTTCCTTAAAAAAAAGGGAACAACCACACTGTTAATTTCTAAAATCTGGGCAAATGCATCTATCACGAAGCAATTTGATTAACTATTTATCTACCAATTCATCAGTGTCTTCGGATTGTTAGGTGACACCAAAAAAAAAGAAAAGGACGCAGAGAATGAAAGTGAAGAATCAGACGTTTGTAGAAAAGAAAAACAAAAAGGGCAACTTGTAACACAAGGCCCCTTGAAATCCCCGAGATTGCTTAGATTAGAATAAAAGTCAGCAACACGTTTCAAATGTCAGAGAGAAGAGCAAGAGAGAGCGAATAAAAGTCAGCAAAACGTTTCAAATGTCAGAGAGAACAGCAAGAGAGAGCTAACGTTGATGTCAAACCAGCCAATATTAATATAAAGACCAAAAAAAAAAAAAAAAAAGAAAACAAGAGTTTAACTTCATCAAATGTTCTTATTTTCTTCTTTCTAAAATTAGTCTATGTACTTAAAACTGTTTAACCTTAACTCTTAAACTTTTTTACTATCTCAAATTCAGTTCCTCAATTAAATTTTAGAATGAAAAAATTAAGACCATTTGCATAAATGCCCCAACTTATATACTCTATTTTACTTTAGCCCTCGATCTTTTAAAACCGTCTAAAACATCCCCTGGCCCTAACTATAAAAACTGGTTACTTTGTCCACTTTCTTCAATTCCATATATATTTATTAAATATTAAAAAATTATATATTTTTTTGGAAGTTTAAAAAATTATGTTAGAATATAATTAAATATATACAAATAATTAAATATTAAAAAAATATTTTAATTTTTTTTAACTCCCTTATTCATCTCTCACTCTCTCTCTATAGTATATAGATTTCATGTTATGAGGTGTTTGACAGGGTTGTTAGAACCATTGGTTAGAACTGTTGGTTAGAACTATTTTTACTATAACACATGAAAGATTTATACTGTATTGATTTATTTATTTATTTTTTTATTGTTACTGTAACATGTGAGAGCTTTTCACTGCTTATAATTAAGAAAGTGGTTTAGATCACTTTTGCCAAACACCTTTCAAACCAAAATATCAATGTCATTTAACTTCAAGATGGAACAATTTAAGAAACTTAGTAATTGTTTTTTCGTCAACAGCTGATAGACAATAGGAATCACATATAACTCAAACCAAAAAGCTATAAATACAAATTCACACTAAATAAAAACCACTTCTATGATTAATTAACAAAGCAGAATATAATTCAAATAAAGAAATTGAAACTTTCATTCACCCATTAGCACACTCTTATCACTCCCACCGCACTGCCACCAACCCATCATTTGTCACCCATCCTGTTTATCCCCCACCTGCCCACTACAACTGGCCCACCCCCGATGCCTCCCCAGCCCACATGGTCGCTTTGCACCACCCCAACACTGGCTAGATTGAGAGAGAGAACATAGATAGAGAAAGAAGATGAAAGATAATAACGAGAAAAATCATCAGGAAGGAGGAAGGGGAAAAATAGGAAAACAATTATAATTATAATTAAAATAAAATAGTTATTTTACATATTTAATCATACTTTTAATATATTTTAATTACATGCCATGTCATCAATTCCATTACCGATATAAACAGAATTGGATAAATTGGGCAAAGTGACCGGTTTTTTATAATGAGGGAGTGTTTTATGCGATTTAAAAAAATCGGGCACAAAATGAAATAAGATACATAGGTCATGGGATTTATGAAAATAATTTTAATTTGTTTCATCCAAAATTTAATAGAATATAATTGATAAATTAAATTTGAGACAAAGAAAAAGTTGAAGGGTTAAGTTAAAACACTTTTGAGTATAAGGACTAATTTTTGAAATAGAAAAGAGTTTAGATAAATTTAATTAAAAAAAAGTAAAAAAAAGGGAAAGAAAGAGAATTACCCCATGTATTACTTTGGAATGGACTTCCCAACGCACCCAACTCCGAAAGAATCACTCCAACTGCAAAGGAGAAAGCAGAGCATTTTTCATCTTTTGTTTTCTTATCTGCAAAAGAAATAGCCGACACACATTAGCGTAAAAACTTTGGGGTGCCATTCTTTTGCCGGGAAAGAATTTCAGTTGAGAAAAAGACTTATTTAGGCTCGGCATGGCGAAGAGATCGGATTTCGCTCAGAAGCTGTTGGATGATCTCCGGCTCCGAAAGGAACGAATGGCTGCTTCATCACAGAGCTCAAACCGTTCCAATTCAATGGCTATTATAGGTAAAATACATACACACACACATATATATATCTATGTATATTTGTTTGACGATTTGTATTAGCATTTGCATGTACGAGTGATGTCACTTGTTAAATGTTTGTTTATTATGTGCAAGCGAAGAGTTTGAATTTCTGTATCTGTGCGTGATAAAATTCTAGTTAACTTCAGAATTAAGCTTTCTCAATTGATTTATGTTGTTTTCTTTTTTGGACGATGATTCTTCTTTCTAGTGCACGCAAGTAATGAGCTTAAAAGCAGTAGGCACCACAAACTTTCGACGGAAGCTTACATCAACATCAGAAAAGATCGAAAATTAATAATTTATCGTTAATTATTTTGTTATTGATTGTCTTTCTTATAACTTATTATCACTTTAATTAATAATGTCTGTTGAGTACAATATATTAATACTTACATACAATCATATAGCTGCAGAAATGGTAATGCTTCAGTAGGTAAAGAGTACACTTTTAATTGATTATTTTCTTTGCTTCATCATTGATAATTTATACAGATGCATATTCTTACGCCAAACAAAATTACAGAGGATCCAAAGACATAAGAACGAATGACATGGTAAGCAATCGCATCTTAATAGGTGTAATTGTCTCTTTATTACTGACATCAGATGAAATGAGATCTATTAAATTAAAGAAATAAAAATAACAAAATTATTTATCTCCCATAGATTGGTTCCAGAACTGGAAACGGCCGGACTAAGTCTAACTTCAGTAACGGACCATCCTTTAGTGGAGAAGGAGCACAACATATAGTACCTTATGGGAGAAGCCAAGGCTCACAACAAATGGGAGATCTGTCCATGGCCTTGGCATTTGGGCTCGAAAATGCCGGAAAAATCACAAGAACGGACTCTTCCTCTAGGAGTTCGATGCTGGGATTTCTACAAGAAGTTGGCATGAGACCAATAGACGTTGGCAAGATGGAAAGAAGAAGCAGTGCAAGTAATCACCGGCCTTCGACTAGCCATCACTTCCCTGCCTTTTCTCCTCTCCAAATTGAAGACATATCGAAAGGGGCACAGAAATTGAATCAGATCCTTAGAGCATGCTCTAATAATGGCATTAATTTCGACCAATACTCCATAGAAATCGGGAAGGAGCTACTTAAAGGAGCCATAGATTTGGAGAAATCCTTGAAGATGCTTGTCAGCCTGCAAGAAGCTTCAGACTACATGGTTACCCCGCAAAGGAAAAACAGAATCAAATTGCTCGAGGAAGGAGAAGAGGATGACGAAAGCACCGCGAATATAGCCAAGGAATGGCAATTAGACCTCCCAAGATTCTCCCTTGACAAAAGTTCATGGCACAACATCCAAGAACTTGGAAGAACTGGCCTAAACCAGAGATTCGCAGCTCTGACTAACTCTACAGAACGTACTAGTAGTAACTCAAGATCAGCTTCTTATAGTCAATCTGCGAGTTATAGCTCCAATGCCAAAGGCTTTTCCACATTCTCAGAACAGAAGAATCAACCAAGTTCGTCGGAGTCTAGACCAGAAAAGGCGAGGATTCCGAATGTCATTGCAAAACTAATGGGGCTAGATAATCTTCCCGAAAGCGAGAATCATACCTACAGCATGCAGAAAAACTCCGGTTTCAAGCCAAAAGATGAAGGGGAGAGATTAAGGAAAGCCACGCAAGAGACAGACAAGATTGTTGGACAAAAGGCTAAAGGCGTTGAGGATCTAGCGCCCCTGAAAAAGCAAAAAGTGGCAGAAGCCAACAAGAACGATGTTGTTCAAAGCACTTTGTACGTAAAGGAAAGAAACCCACCAGCTAATGCAAATTTTAGCTTCGAGGTGGTTTTCGACGACGAGAAAACACCATGGGAAAGTCCACAGGGGAACAAGGCGGTGACGAGACCCGAGAAGGCCATAATGAGAAAAGATGAGAACCAAAATGTTGTAGTGCAGATAAAACAAAACATAGTAACTCGAATGGACATTAATGAAAAGCAAAGAAATCAAGATAGCAAGAAGCACATGGAAGTACATGCACGCAACAGTTTTGAAGCTTCTTCACATTTAATGCAACAAAAGAGACATGGTGAGAAACAATCCTCAAGCGGTCAAAAGGAGATTCAAAACAATAGGGAAACCCAACAGCATCTAACTCTCAGGAAATCAGTGTCAGAAGAGAGAGACCAAAGTGTGAAACAGATTTCGCGGGCGAGGAAACATAAAGGTAGTGAAGTGCTGTCAAAGAGTTTAAAGCATAACCAAGAAAAGATGAATAAGAAAAGCATGAGGAAAACTACTCATTCAAGCCAATCTGATGGGCTTACAAATGGCAGCCACCAGGATGATCAAGTGAGGGAGAGACGTTCAGCTGAAATGCGTGTCGATAAAGATCCAAACAATTGGAACCCGGATCAAAACTCGTCTCCAAGAGTACGGCCAGAACCGGAATTTAAAAAAGAGAGGGCTCGTGTTCCACCAGTTATGGATGAGAAAGCTGTTCATGTACCGATCTTGCACAAAGCAAAAGTTGCTCCAACGGTGCAAAAAATCGAGTCCACTCGGAGAATCGATGAAGTTGTGGCTAGAAGAAATGGGACATTGATCAACATGACAAAGCCATTGAGACATCAGAATTCTGTTCTGAAAGAACTGAAGCCAAGAAGGCTTGAAAAAGTTAGCAGCATTAGAACAGAAGCAGCAGAACCGCAAATCAATAAATCTAACATAGAAACAGCACATGATCAACTCACAGATTTGGCCCAGCAAATAAATAAAGAAGCTGAGAAGGCAACTAATCTGTGGATTTCAAAGGAAGATGACATTTCAAGCCTAAAAGAAACTGAGACTCAGGCTCCAAATAATAATGTAAGTTCATTTTTACTAAGCTCATTGATTTTGAAATATAGCTTAATATCTTTCTTGCAGGGGATTCGAACTCTATAGCTTGTGATAGAACCGGTGTGGATTTATCGCTAAACTATGCTTCCATTTATATTTTACTTTAGTATTAAATATCTAAAAACACATTTTACTTTTGAGTTGATAAATGTTGTTGATTGTTATGTAGTCCCAAATCGTGACCCCTAATGATCAGCAAGATCGAGCACATTTTTGTGAAGATCAAGAACTCGAATGTCGCTTAGATGATACAAATGAACCTGATGGTAAGTACAGTTTTTTCCTTTCTGTTTTTGTTTACCGCCTTTCGAAACTACAAACTCATTAACCCTTTATAGATACGTTGCCGTTTTAAGGAGTCATTGTCAAACAGATGCAGTTGCTTTTGCACGATTATCGTTTCAGAAATATTGTAGTTTTAGATGCAGCTTGCTTCCAAATATTGTCGTTTTATAATCGATGCTGTCAATTTTTTAAAGTTATGTCGTTGTTATAGATGCTGTCGGCTCAAAATGTTTATGTTTCCTGGTATCGTCGTTTACTGAATTTTTGTCCTTTTTTGAGAAAGTACATGGTTTTTTTTAAATGTTGTCGTTTTTTATATTGTCCTCCCTCGAATACTAGCCGTATGAAATTGAAAGTCTCAACAAATAGTACTAATCAAATCAACGATCTTTGCTATTGATAGTTGCAGGAGCTGTTGGAGAAGCCGTGGGCACAAAGCATAAGATAACCATCGAAAGCGTGGAACCAATTAGCAAACCAGAACCAGAGCCACTGACTGAAATTGAGAACCACCTCAAGCAAATAATCATCAAGAGCCAACTGTTCCTCAACACAGCGGAAGCGCTCTTCAAACTCGACGTTAACATCCCAAATGACATTCTTCACGACGACCATCAAGATCATATTCAATATCACGATAACGGAAAGCTCGTATTAGACTGCGGCTACGAACTTATGAGAAGAAAAGGCCGAAGGCAAGAGCTGGCTGTTCATCCTTGCGTGAAGGTTACCAAAAGTTTTGCTAAGATAACGACCTTTGATGGGCTGCTCAGAGAATTGAACAAGGGCTTTGAGAAGTTAAGGTTGTACGGTAGAAATGGGAAAGAGGATTGCGAAGCCGATGAATATCTGCCTAGAATGCTCGAAAGCGATGTTTATAACAGAGATCCGGATGTGAATTGCATCTGGGACATGGGTTGGAATGAGAGTATGCTTGCATTTATTGAAGTGGATGAGGTTGTTAGAGACGTTGAGAAGCATTTGCTCAATGGGTTACTAGACGACATAACAGGGGAGCTTTTCCTTCAAATATTAATGAGTGTTTACTGATCATCGATCACAATTCACGAAGAACAACCTAAACCCCTAGAGAAGTTTGTCTTTATGTTTCAGATATATATTTTTATCACTAAAAGGAAAGGGGAAAAAAAAGTATAGGATTGTTTATTTTGTTTTATCACCGATTTATAATGCTTATTAATGGTACAATTACAATATTCCAAGTTTTTATCAACTTGCTTGTTTTACAATATATATGTTCCTTGCTTGTGTTCTCAACTTGTCGTTTTTTGGAATTTTTGTCGTTTCTAGTTGTTTCGTCGCAGTTACCAGATGCTGTCGTAGTCCACGAGTTATATATATGGTCGTTTTCTTCAAATATGGTCGTTCGTATGTTTATGTCGTTTATTGATTGTTGTCGCTATCAGAAGTTCGTGTTGCAACTATTGTCGTTTCACCATTCAAATGGCCAAGTATTTGACAAATGAACAATCTTTTGTTATAAAGAGGTTGCAGGGACCCATGAAGACACTGTCGACACATCCTACGCGCCAGATATGAAGCATAAGATGACCATCCAAAGTTTCAAGCCAAGCAAACTAGAACCAAAGTCGTTGACAGATGGCCATAAGAGCCATAGAGGATGCTAAAGGACAAATATATTTTTTTGTTAAAACAATCCGCTAGATGTGTTACACCTCAACATCATACGTTATTTAAAAAAAAAAAAAAATAAAATAAAATCCTGTGAAGGATAATAAACGACACCTGTTTCTCAAAGCTATGGCACTGACAAGTTCTAGGCCTTGGATCCTGCAAGAATCAATTCCTGTGCCTGCTTCGCATGTTGATTTTTTTCACATAACTACATTGAAATTTCACTAAAAACAGGGAAAAAGAAAAGATAGACGAAAAAGAAAAACAACAACAGCCGTAAAATTGAGGCTTGAGTAATCACTTTTCAAGTGTTTGATAGTGCAATGTTGGCACGCGATCTATTCAAGGTTCAAACTTTTTTTTTTTTTTTTGTTAATTAATTATCTTTGCTTTTGTGTCAAAGTTTAGTTGCCCATGATATTCTCAATGTGGAATAAAGCTGGGACGTTGAAATGAAAGCGCTTTAGGGAATTGCGGATCTAATAAAATACTGGTCCCCATTCACAAAGATGAGTACTTGAATGATATTTAAGAAATTTGTGAAGATACAACAATGCATAGGTACCTAAAAAACAACAATTATCTTTGCTTAATCGAGTTTGGTCTAAAAGTTCGAGATAGCAAGTCTGATCGCAACAATAGTCTCCGAGTTTCCTTGCGCTTTGTTGGGTCTAAAAGCGTGAGACAGTAAAGTTTGCGCCTATACTTTTTTTGAGGTTAGTTTGCGCCCATACTTTGTAGTGGGCTCTAAGATCTAATCATTCTCTGTTGTTTGTTATAAAATTAATATTTTTGTTAAGTTAAATCGTTGTATAATATTAAAACAAAGATAATCCATCTTTGTAGTACCTAGCCAAATTACAAGTTGGATCTGGGGACTTTTTGTGATAAAAATATAAAACTATTGTTGGCCGAACCTATAAAAGAATTCGTAACTTAAGTTTCATATTGCAACACTCAAATGCCCAAAAAATTAAATGAAAAAAAGGTTATCTTGAGCAATATGTTTTAATTCTCCGATCTCACTTAACTGCATAAGAATTGATTGTGAACCAATAAATCAATGATGCCCAAGGTCTTAAAGTTTGGCCTCCAAAAGCAACAAATATTCCCCAATCATGCTTGAATCTCTCTTTTTCACAGCCTGCTTTTTGTTGAAATGCTTTGCTTTCTCTATCGCATAATGCACTTTTTTGTGCCGAGCAAGTGCTTTCACGTTCTCCAAAGGAATGCCATTTCTTAGTTGGTAAGTAAAAACTCCCCTATAGATTGCTAGTGTTTAAGCGTAGACCAGATCGTATTATGAAGTTTAAAAATGTACTTTTAATTTACTCGTGAGTGGTGGTGCATGACTTTAAGAGATATATTTACATTATTCGTTGATATTCATCCAGACAACCTGCAGCGGAATTGAGAGAGATTTTATCCGTCTAGTCCAAATGAAGGATAAGACTCAGACAAATACACTAAAAAGGTAACTCAAAAGAGAAAAATAGAACACTCAATCTTTATATTTAAAACAATAGCTAGTGTAACAATAAAAAGACAATAAATATAAATGAAGACAATAAAATATAAATGACATATTAGAACCATCTTGTCTTATATTTACTATGACGACCTGCTTTTCGTGTCATATTTAACTTGCTTAAAACTAGATTTCTTAATCTTATTCTTATTTGCTGGTAAGAACATACTAAGTAAATTTTTTCATTAAAATATTGTTGCGATTTTTCTTAAAATATAAACAGGAGCATAGTTTCTAAACATAACTTTGCAGTCATTCAAAACATTTGATAAAATAAATCTTTTAAAAAATGTTTCTTGTAAAATACTTCTTGTAAGACATTTCTTCAAACATTTACTTTCTTAAAACTTTTATTGTATAAAATTTTAAAACAACAAAAACTTTTTTTAACACAACAGAAAACATCTGTAATGGTATCCATGCTCAACCATTGCATTTATCATTGCTACACTAAGCTTTTTTTAAAAACTTTTCTTTTTTAAAAAATTTTTCTTCTTCAAACATTTACTTTCTTAAAACTTTTCTTGTATAAATTTTTAAAACAGCAAAAACTTTTTTTAACACAACAGAAAACATCTGTAATGGTATCCATGCTCAACCATTGCATTTACCATTGCTACACTAAGCTCTACAACCAGTCTCATTGTTCTACTATAGAATTACATACAACATAAAGGAATTTGTAATGAGCTTTTTGTCACGGCCTTACTTTTTCCACAACAAGACCGTGCGGCCTTAGCATTCTCGATGCTAAATCAACCTTTAATTCTCCCGAACTCACAAGGCAAGGCAAGAATGATGATGATTAAGTGAGAACACTTGAGAGAAACTAAGGATATGAAGCACAAAGTAAGCTTCAATTAGAGTGTGTAAACTTTACAAACTTTGAAAGATTGATTATAAATGAGAGAGTCTTTCCTTATTTATAGGCCATTGGCCTTCTAAGGAAACTTCTAGATTTCTATGTATCTTAAATGTTCTACAAAGTTTTAGAGTTCTCTAGGTTCTCCCAAAGAGTTCTAGAATCTTGCAGAGAGTTTTAGATATTTCTTGAGTATTCTAGACCTGTGTAGAATCTTCTAGAGTATTATAAAACCTTCTAGAATGTCATAGAAGCTTTTAGAATAGTGCGAACATTCTAGAAACTCTATGACTTTACTGCATTGCCTTTATTTCTTTAGGATGTTCCAGAGTATTCTAATTAATTCCAATACTTAGAAAATACTCTAAATAATCCTAGAGTCGTCATGAGCCTCCAATGGTTAGGATGGGGCAAAAAT